>JBAMJV010008993.1:0-29435 GCA_037951105.1 Echinarachnius parma | reverse complement strand
AAAGAACTGCATTTATTGAAATGAACTCAATTTTATTGGAACAAATTGACTTAAATTGAAATTAACTGATTGTATTGGAACGAACTGACATCAATTGAAATAACTGATTCATATAACAACTAACTGGCATTCATAGAAAGAACTATTATTAGAACAAACTGGCATTAATCTTGTTGAATGGAACAAACTAAATTATATCGGAACGAACTGGCACTGACTGAAATTAACTGACATTGATTGCTTTGTACTAGATCATATTGGGCGAACTCACGTTGATAGAAGTAATAAACTGATGTCAATTGGAACTAACTGGCGTGTATTGTTATTCAAATGAACTGGTAAACTGGAGGAACCTGAACTGAACTTTTGCCAATATACATTTTCCAGCTGGAACAGGAATGTGTCCCCAATTTGTTTATCACTGATATGATAGCGTTATAAGGTAAGTTCCATCAACATAACTTAGTATCTCTTACTGTGACAAAATAAGGAAAATAATAGCGATAACTTGTCGTTTCATTATGACACTAAGAAGATTAACATGGTTACCGCCATTTCATATATCTTTGTTCCCACGAACTGATAACTTATAACTGATATTATAAAAATAAGTGTCCCTAACTACTGTATCTCAAATATATATAAGCGTGTAAGGTAAAACAAACACACAGTTTCGAAACAACAATCAATGCTCCCCTCTCCCATATGATTCATTATTAATTATACATACTTATTTTAAACTTCTTAATGTCTGGAGTGAAACAATTGAAAGGTGGTCCGATTTTTGTTCTCTTTTGCCGAGATTTACAAATGTTTTGCATATGACGAAAGATCCCAAACCACCCTTTTTTTGTCCGGGGGTATAACAAGCAAAACATGCACAGAGCATTAAATTCCCCTTAATGCAGAGTTCTAAAATAAATAAATAATATTTTGTGTGGGGGTATGGCTGAATAGCTGATGAATTACAAACTATTGCTCTTGTATGAATCATTACAACACATGCTTCGATTTCACATAATGTTTTATTAAGTCTAGTTGGCAAATCGTTCAATCATTTGTAACCCATTTGTAAGACAGTAAGAAACCGGTGGCTCGTTGTATGATCTATTTGCTGTATACAACGACATTTATACCAATCATGAGAACTGAAATCAATATAGTTCAATAACCAATATGCTCATCCCGTAACTAGGGCTTTTTATGGGGGTACGTAATTTACAAAAATGGGACCGAGACCGATCTTGGCTAAGATCAAGACCACTTGTTAAATCGTATAAGCGGGGTGTCTGTCACCAACAGTGTGCGAGGGTGAGACTGAGACCACTGGTTTAGTTGAGTTAGCTGGGGGGGGGGGGGGGGGGCAACAATACCTCTTGTTGCCTGAGGCCACTGGTTTATATGGCCAAGATCGATCAAAGTGGACCTTTCAGATTATTTCTTTTCTTTTTGGGGGGCGGGGGGGGGGGGAGGGGGGGGGGGGGCGCACGCGCACCACCTGGCTACGTGTCTGATATACGAAAAGGGCGTTATCAATCGGGAAAACGATGAACGATCCAAAAGGTATATATTTGGAGTTTACTGTATAATTGTTTCGGGAAAACTGAATATTCATGAAACATGAGTGCGTGCGCATCTGTGTGGAAGGTCAATGATAATGCAAAACAAATAAATACTTCACCGAAATTATCTTGAAGTTGGTTACAGATAGGATATGTGTGTTGCCTCCCTATTTGGTTAAATATTAATGCAGACCAGTTCGTCATTTCATGACCTGAAGTTTGTTGAAATCCCGCGTGTCTCCAGAGACCGTTTAGTACTTAGTAGTCGTCGCATGCCAGGTTGACTCTGTGAGTGATATTTCAGACAATCGTTTTACCAAGTAGTAGGTAAATTAACATTATGATTGGTTGTGGATCGGTTAAAAACACATTCGCAACCTTGAAAAATGGTGGAGCTCTTGAATACTAACTGAACTGTATGCTGTACTCTGTTTACCTGATATTAATAGGGAAGAGGAATTTATGTCGGAATTAACTGACAAAACGGATATGAACTGATCTCAATTAATCTTCTAATAAACTGACATAATATTGAAATTATGATATTTATATTGAACCGAGCTAATATGCTTATTAGATAAGGCCTGCAATGTTGTTTTACGAAGGAAAAACCCCAGCGATTCTCCTGGATGCGAACTGAACTCAATGTTTTACCAGATTGAATTGATGTTAATTGGATAATATTAATTTGTTCTGTTGAAACGAACTCACGTCCACTAGAAGGTACTGATTTATATTCCAAAGAACTGCATTTATTGAAATGAACTCAATTTTATTGGAACAAATTGACTTAAATTGAAATTAACTGATTGTATTGGAACGAACTGACATCAATTGAAATAACTGATTCATATAACAACTAACTGGCATTCATAGAAAGAACTATTATTAGAACAAACTGGCATTAATCTTGTTGAATGGAACAAACTAAATTATATCGGAACGAACTGGCATTGACTGAAATTAACTGACATTGATTGCTTTGTACTAGATCATATTGGGCGAACTCACGTTGACAGAAGTAATAAACTGATGTCAATTGTAACTAACTGGCGTGTATTGTTATTCAAATGAACTGGTAAACTGGAGGAACCTGAACTGAACTTTTGCCAATATACATTTTCCAGCTGGAACAGGAATGTGTCCCCAATTTGTTTATCACTGATATGATAGCGTTATAAGGTATGTTCCATCAACATAAATTAGTATCTCTTACTCTGACAAAATATGGCAAATAATAGCGATAACTTGTCGTTTCATTATGACACTAAGAAGATTAACATGGTTACCGCCATTTCATATATCTTTGTTCCCACGAACTGATAACTTATAACTGATATTATAAAAATAAGTGTCCCTAACTACTGTATCTCAAATATATATAAGCGTGTAAGGTAAACAAACACACAGTTTCGAAACAACAATCAATGCTCCCCTCTCCCATATGATTCATTATTAATTATACATACTTATTTTCAACTTCTTAATGTCTGGAGTGAAACAATTGAAAGGTTGTCCGATTTTTGTTCTCTTTTGCCGAGATTTACAAATGTTTTGCATATGACGAAAGATCCCAAACCACCTTTTTTTTGTCCGGGGGTATAACAAGCAAAACATGCACAGAGCATTAAATTCCCCTTAATGCAGAGTTTTAAAATAAATAAATAATATTTTGTGTGGGGGTATGGCTGAATAGCTGATGACTTACAAACTATTGCTCTTGTACGAATCATTACAACACATGCTTCAATTTCACATAATGTTTTATTAAGTCTAGTTGGCAAATCGTTCAATCATTTGTAACCCATTTGTAAGACAGTAAGAAACCGGTGGCTCGTTGTATGATCTATTTGCTGTATACAACGACATTTATACCAATCATGAGAACTGAAATCAATATAGTTCAATAACCAATATGCTCAGGCCCGTAACTAGGGCTTTTTATGGGGGTACGTAATTTACCAAAATGGGACCGAGACCGATCTTGGCCAAGATCAAGACCACTTGTTAAATCGTATAAGCGGGGTGTCTGTCACCAACAGTGTGCGAGGGTGAGACTGAGACCACTGGTTTAGTTGAGTTAGCTGGGGGGGGGGGGGGGGGGGGGCAACAATACCTCTTGTTGCCTGAGGCCACTGGTTTATATGGCCAAGATCGATCAAAGTGGACCTTTCAGATTATTTCTTTTCTTTTTGGGGGCGGGGGGGGGGGGGAGGGGAGGGGCCCGGGGGGGCGCACGCGCACCACCTGGCTACGTGTCTGATATACGAAAAGGGCGTTATCAATCGGGAAAACGATGCACGATCCAAAAGGTATACATTTGGAGTTTACTGTATAATTGTTTCGGGAAAACTGAATATTCATGAAACATGAGTGCGTGCGCATCTGTGTGGAAGGTCAATGATAATGCAAAACAAATAAATACTTCACCGAAATTATCTTGAAGTTGGTTACAGATAGGATATGTGTGTTGCCTCCCTATTTGGTTAAATATTAATGCAGACCAGTTCGTCATTTCATGACCTGAAGTTTGTTGAAATCCCGCGTGTCTCCAGAGACCGTTTAGTACTTAGTAGTCGTCGCATGCCAGGTTGACTCTGTGAGTGATATTTCAGACAATCGTTTTACCAAGTAGTAGGTAAATTAACATTATGATTGGTTGTGGATCGGTTAAAAACACATTCGCAACCTTGAAAAATGGTGGAGCTCTTGAATACTAACTGAACTGTATGCTGTACTCTGTTTACCTGATATTAATAGGGAAGAGGAATTTATGTCGGAATTAACTGACAAAACGGATATGAACTGATCTCAATTAATCTTCTAATAAACTGACATAATATTGAAATTATGATATTTATATTGAACCGAGCTAATATGCTTATTAGATAAGGCCTGCAATGTTGTTTTACGAAGGAAAAACCCCAGCGATTCTCCTGGATGCGAACTGAACTCAATGTTTTACCAGATTGAATTGATGTTAATTGGATAATATTAATTTGTTCTGTTGAAACGAACTCACGTCCACTAGAAGGAACTGATTTATATTGCAAAGAACTGCATTTATTGAAATGAACTCAATTTTATTGGAACAAATTGACTTAAATTGAAATTAACTGATTGTATTGGAACGAACTGACATCAATTGAAATAACTGATTCATATAACAACTAACTGGCATTCATAGAAAGAACTATTATTAGAACAAACTGGCATTAATCTTGTTGAACGGAACAAACTAAATTATATCGGAACGAACTGGCATTGACTGAAATTAATTGACATTGATTGCTTTGTACTAGATCATTTTGGGCGAACTCACGTTGATAGAAGTTAATAAACTGATGTCAATTGGAACGAACTGGCGTGTATTATTATTCAAATGAACTGGTAAACTGGAGGAACCTGAACTGAACTTTTGCCAATATACATTTTCCAGCTGGAACAGGAATGTGTCCCCAATTTGTTTATCACTGATATGATAGCGTTATAAGGTAAGTTCCATCAACATAACTTAGTATCTCTTACTGTGACAAAATAAGGCAAATAATAGCGATAACTTGTCGTTTCATTATGACACTAAGAAGATTAACATGGTTACCGCCATTTCATATATCTTTGTTCCCACGAACTGATAACTTATAACTGATATTATAAAAATAAGTGTCCCTAACTACTGTATCTCAAATATATATAAGCGTGTAAGGTAAAACAAACACACAGTTTCGAAACAACAATCAATGCTCCCCTCTCCCATATGATTCATTATTAATTATACATACTTATTTTCAACTTCTTAATGTCTGGAGTGAAACAATTGAAAGGTGGTCCGATTTTTGTTCTCTTTTGCCGAGATTTACAAATGTTTTGCATATGACGAAAGATCCCAAACCACCTTTTTTTTGTCCGGGGGTATAACAAGCAAAACATGCACAGAGCATTAAATTCCCCTTAATGCAGAGTTTTAAAATAAATAAATAATATTTTGTGTGGGGGTATGGCTGAATAGCTGATGACTTACAAACTATTGCTCTTGTACGAATCATTACAACACATGCTTCAATTTCACATAATGTTTTATTAAGTCTAGTTGGCAAATCGTTCAATCATTTGTAACCCATTTGTAAGACAGTAAGAAACCGGTGGCTCGTTGTATGATCTATTTGCTGTATACAACGACAGTTATACCAATCATGAGAACTGAAATCAATATAGTTCAATAACCAATATGCTCAGGCCCGTAACTAGGGCTTTTTATGGGGGTACGTAATTTACCAAAATGGGACCGAGACCGATCTTGGCCAAGATCAAGACCACTTGTTAAATCGTATAAGCGGGGTGTCTGTCACCAACAGTGTGCGAGGGTGAGACTGAGACCACTGGTTTAGTTGAGTTAGCTGGGGGGGGGGGGGGGGGGGCAACAATACCTCTTGTTGCCTGAGGCCACTGGTTTATATGGCCAAGATCGATCAAAGTGGACCTTTCAGATTATTTCTTTTCTTTTTGGGGGGCGGGGGGGGGGGGGGGAGGGGGGGGGGGGGGCGCACGCGCCCCACCTGGCTACGTGTCTGATATACGAAAAGGGCGTTATCAATCGGGAAAACGATGCACGATCCAAAAGGTATATATTTGGAGTTTACTGTATAATTGTTTCGGGAAAAATGAATATTCATGAAACATGAGTGCGTGCGCATCTGTGTGGAAGGTCAATGATAATGCAAAACAAATAAATACTTCACCGAAATTATCTTGAAGTTGGTTACAGATAGGATATGTGTGTTGCCTCCATATTTGGTTAAATATTAATGCAGACCAGTTCGTCATTTCATGACCTGAAGTTTGTTGAAATCCCGCGTGTCTCCAGAGACCGTTTAGTACTTAGTAGTCGTCTCATGCCAGGTTGACCCTGTGAGTGATATTTCAGACAATCGTTTTACCAAGTAGTAGGTAAATTAACATAATGATTGGTTGTGGATCGGTTACAAACACATTCGCAACCTTGAAAAATGGTGGAGCTCTTGAATACTAACTGAACTGTATGCTGTACTCTGTTTACCTGATATTAATGGGGAAGAGGAATTTATGTCGGAATTAACTGACAAAACGGATATGAACTGATCTCAATTTATCTTCTAATAAACTGACATAATATTGAAATTATGATATTTATATTGAACCGAGCTAATATGCTTTTTAGATAAGGCCTGCAATGTTGTTTTACGAAGGAAAAACCCCAGCGATTCTCCTGGATGCGAACTGAACTCAATGTTTCACCAGATTGAATTGATGTTAATTGGATAATATTAATTTGTTCTGTTGAAACGAACTCACGTCCACTAGAAGGAACTGATTTATATTCCAAAGAACTGCATTTATTGAAATGAACTCAATTTTATTGGAACAAATTGACTTAAATTGAAATTAACTGATTGTATTGGAACGAACTGACATCAATTGAAATAACTGATTCATATAACAACTAACTGGCATTCATAGAAAGAACTATTATTAGAACAAACTGGCATTAATCTTGTTGAATGGAACAAACTAAATTATATCGGAACGAACTGGCATTGACTGAAATTAACTGACATTGATTGCTTTGTACTAGATCATATTGGGCGAACTCACGTTGACAGAAGTAATAAACTGATGTCAATTGTAACTAACTGGCGTGTATTGTTATTCAAATGAACTGGTAAACTGGAGGAACCTGAACTGAACTTTTGCCAATATACATTTTCCAGCTGGAACAGGAATGTGTCCCCAATTTGTTTATCACTGATATGATAGCGTTATAAGGTATGTTCCATCAACATAAATTAGTATCTCTTACTCTGACAAAATATGGCAAATAATAGCGATAACTTGTCGTTTCATTATGACACTAAGAAGATTAACATGGTTACCGCCATTTCATATATCTTTGTTCCCACGAACTGATAACTTATAACTGATATTATAAAAATAAGTGTCCCTAACTACTGTATCTCAAATATATATAAGCGTGTAAGGTAAACAAACACACAGTTTCGAAACAACAATCAATGCTCCCCTCTCCCATATGATTCATTATTAATTATACATACTTATTTTCAACTTCTTAATGTCTGGAGTGAAACAATTGAAAGGTTGTCCGATTTTTGTTCTCTTTTGCCGAGATTTACAAATGTTTTGCATATGACGAAAGATCCCAAACCACCTTTTTTTTGTCCGGGGGTATAACAAGCAAAACATGCACAGAGCATTAAATTCCCCTTAATGCAGAGTTTTAAAATAAATAAATAATATTTTGTGTGGGGGTATGGCTGAATAGCTGATGACTTACAAACTATTGCTCTTGTACGAATCATTACAACACATGCTTCAATTTCCCATAATGTTTTATTAAGTCTAGTTGGCAAATCGTTCAATCATTTGTAACCCATTTGTAAGACAGTAAGAAACCGGTGGCTCGTTGTATGATCTTTTTGCTGTATACAACGACATTTATACCAATCATGAGAACTGAAATCAATATAGTTCAATAACCAATATGCTCAGGCCCGTAACTAGGGCTTTTTATGGGGGTACGTAATTTACCAAAATGGGACCGAGACCGATCTTGGCCAAGATCAAGACCACTTGTTAAATCGTATAAGCGGGGTGTCTGTCACCAACAGTGTGCGAGGGTGAGACTGAGACCACTGGTTTAGTTGAGTTAGCTGGGGGGGGGGGGGGGGGGCAACAATACCTCTTGTTGCCTGAGGCCACTGGTTTATATGGCCAAGATCGATCAAAGTGGACCTTTCAGATTATTTCTTTTCTTTTTGGGGGGCGGGGGGGGGGGGGGGGAGGGGAGGGGCCCGGGGGGGCGCACGCGCACCACCTGGCTACGTGTCTGATATACGAAAAGGGCGTTATCAATCGGGAAAACGATGAACGATCCAAAAGGTATATATTTGGAGTTTACTGTATAATTGTTTCGGGAAAACTGAATATTCATGAAACATGAGTGCGTGCGCATCTGTGTGGAAGGTCAATGATAATGCAAAACAAATAAATACTTCACCGAAATTATCTTGAAGTTGGTTACAGATAGGATATGTGTGTTGCCTCCCTATTTGGTTAAATATTAATGCAGACCAGTTCGTCATTTCATGACCTGAAGTTTGTTGAAATCCCGCGTGTCTCCAGAGACCGTTTAGTACTTAGTAGTCGTCACATGCCAGGTTGACCCTGTGAGTGATATTTCAGACAATCGTTTTACCAATTAGTAGGTAAATTAACATAATGATTGGTTGTGGATCGGTTACAAACACATTCGCAACCTTGAAAAATGGTGGAGCTCTTGAATACTAACTGAACTGTATGCTGTACTCTGTTTACCTGATATTAATGGGGAAGAGGAATTTATGTCGGAATTAACTGACAAAACGGATATGAACTGATCTCAATTTATCTTCTAACGAACTGACATAATATTGAAATTATGATATTTATATTGAACCGAGCTAATATGCTTATTAGATAAGGCCTGCAATGTTGTTTTACGAAGGAAAAACCCCAGCGATTCTCCTGGATGCGAACTGAACTCAATGTTTCACCAGATTGAATTGATGTTAATTGGATAATATTAATTTGTTCTGTTGAAACGAACTCACGCCCACTAGAAGGAACTGATTTATATTCCAAAGAACTGCATTTATTGAAATGAACTCAATTTTATTGGATCAAATTGACTTAAATTGAAATTAACTGATTGTATTGGAACGAACTGACATCAATTGAAATAACTGATTCATATAACAACTAACTGGCATTCATAGAAAGAACTATTATTAGAACAAACTGGCATTAATCTTGTTGAATGTCAATTGTAACTAACTGGCGTGTATTGTTATTCAAATGAACTGGTAAACTGGAGGAACCTGAACTGAACTTTTGCCAATATACATTTTCCAGCTGGAACAGGAATGTGTCCCCAATTTGTTTATCACTGATATGATGGCGTTATAAGGTATGTTCCATCAACATAAATTAGTATCTCTTACTCTGACAAAATATGGCAAATAATAGCGATAACTTGTCGTTTCATTATGACACTAAGAAGATTAACATGGTTACCGCCATTTCATATATCTTTGTTCCCACGAACTGATAACTTATAACTGATATTATAAAAATAAGTGTCCCTAACTACTGTATCTCAAATATATATAAGCGTGTAAGGTAAACAAACACACAGTTTCGAAACAACAATCAATGCTCCCCTCTCCCATATGATTCATCATTAATTATACAGACTTATTTTAAACTTCTTAATGTCTGGAGTGAGACAATTGAAAGGTGGTCCGATTTTCGTTCTCTTTTGCCGAGCTTTACAAATGTTTTGCATTATGACGAAAGATCCCAAACCACTTTTTTTTTGTCCGGGGGTATAACAAGCAAAACATGCACAGAGCATTAAATTCCCCTTAATGCAGAGTTCTAAAATAAATAAATAATATTTTGTGTGGGGGTATGGCTGAATAGCTGATGACTTACAAACTATTGCTCTTGTATGAATCATTTCAACACATGCTTCGATTTTACATAATGTTTTATTAAGTCTAGTTAGCAAATCGTTCAATCATTTGTATCCAATTTGTAAGACAGTACGATACCGGTGGCTTGTTGTATTACCTCTTTTCTGTATACAACGACATTTAAACCAATCATGAGATCTCAAAGCAATATAGTTCAATAACCAATATGCTCAGGCCCATAGGACTTTTCATGGGGAGTGCGTAATTTACCAAAATGGGACCGAGACCGATTTTGGTCAAGATGAAGACCACTTGTTAAATCGTGTAAGCGGGGTGTCTGTCACCAACAGTGTGCGAGGGTGAAACTGAGACCACTGGTTTAGTTGAGTTAGCTGGGGGGGGGGGGGGGCAACAATACCTCTTGTTGCCCGAGGCCACTGGTTTATATGGCCAAGGTCGATCAAAGTGGACCTTTCAGATAATTTATTTTCTTTTTGGGGCGGGGGGGGGGGGGCGGGGGGGGGGGGGGCGCACGCGCACCACCTGGCTACGTGTCTGATATACGAAAAGGGCGTTATCAATCGGGAAAACGATGCACGATCCAAAAGGTATATATTTGGAGTTTACTGTATAATTGTTTCGGGAAAACTGAATATTCATGAAACATGAGTGCGTGCGCATCTGTGTGGAAGGTCAATGATAATGCAAAACAAATAAATACTTCACCGAAATTATCTTGAAGTTGGTTACAGATAGGATATGTGTGTTGCCTCCCTATTTGGTTAAATATTAATGCAGACCAGTTCGTCATTTCATGACCTGAAGTTTGTTGAAATCCCGCGTGTCTCCAGATACCGTTTAGTACTTAGTAGTCGTCACATGCCAGGTTGACCCTGTGAGTGATATTTCAGACAATCGTTTTACCAATTAGTAGGTAAATTAACATAATGATTGGTTGTGGATCGGTTACAAACACATTCGCAACCTTGAAAAATGGTGGAGCTCTTGAATACTAACTGAACTGTATGCTGTACTCTGTTTACCTGATATTAATGGGGAAGAGGAATTTATGTCGGAATTAACTGACAAAACGGATATGAACTGATCTCAATTTATCTTCTAATAAACTGACATAATATTGAAATTATGATATTTATATTGAACCGAGCTAATATGCTTATTAGATAAGGCCTGCAATGTTGTTTTACGAAGGAAAAACCCCAGCGATTCTCCTGGATGCGAACTGAACTCAATGTTTCACCAGATTGAATTGATGTTAATTGGATAATATTAATTTGTTCTGTTGAAACGAACTCACGTCCACTAGAAGGAACTGATTTATATTCCAAAGAACTGCATTTATTGAAATGAACTCAATTTTATTGGAACAAATTGACTTAAATTGAAATTAACTGATTGTATTGGAACGAACTGACATCAATTGAAATAACTGATTCATATAACAACTAACTGGCATTCATAGAAAGAACTATTATTAGAACAAACTGGCATTAATCTTGTTGAATGGAACAAACTAAATTATATCGGAACGAACTGGCATTGACTGAAATTAACTGACATTGATTGCTTTGTACTAGATCATATTGGGCGAACTCACGTTGACAGAAGTAATAAACTGATGTCAATTGTAACTAACTGGCGTGTATTGTTATTCAAATGAACTGGTAAACTGGAGGAACCTGAACTGAACTTTTGCCAATATACATTTTCCAGCTGGAACAGGAATGTGTCCCCAATTTGTTTATCACTGATATGATAGCGTTATAAGGTATGTTCCATCAACATAAATTAGTATCTCTTACTCTGACAAAATATGGCAAATAATAGCGATAACTTGTCGTTTCATTATGACACTAAGAAGATTAACATGGTTACCGCCATTTCATATATCTTTGTTCCCACGAACTGATAACTTATAACTGATATTATAAAAATAAGTGTCCCTAACTACTGTATCTCAAATATATATAAGCGTGTAAGGTAAACAAACACACAGTTTCGAAACAACAATCAATGCTCCCCTCTCCCATATGATTCATTATTAATTATACATACTTATTTTCAACTTCTTAATGTCTGGAGTGAAACAATTGAAAGGTTGTCCGATTTTTGTTCTCTTTTGCCGAGATTTACAAATGTTTTGCATATGACGAAAGATCCCAAACCACCTTTTTTTTGTCCGGGGGTATAACAAGCAAAACATGCACAGAGCATTAAATTCCCCTTAATGCAGAGTTTTAAAATAAATAAATAATATTTTGTGTGGGGGTATGGCTGAATAGCTGATGACTTACAAACTATTGCTCTTGTACGAATCATTACAACACATGCTTCAATTTCACATAATGTTTTATTAAGTCTAGTTGGCAAATCGTTCAATCATTTGTAACCCATTTGTAAGACAGTAAGAAACCGGTGGCTCGTTGTATGATCTATTTGCTGTATACAACGACATTTATACCAATCATGAGAACTGAAATCAATATAGTTCAATAACCAATATGCTCAGGCCCGTAACTAGGGCTTTTTATGGGGGTACGTAATTTACCAAAATGGGACCGAGACCGATCTTGGCCAAGATCAAGACCACTTGTTAAATCGTATAAGCGGGGTGTCTGTCACCAACAGTGTGCGAGGGTGAGACTGAGACCACTGGTTTAGTTGAGTTAGCTGGGGGGGGGGGGGGGGGGCAACAATACCTCTTGTTGCCTGAGGCCACTGGTTTATATGGCCAAGATCGATCAAAGTGGACCTTTCAGATTATTTCTTTTCTTTTTGGGGGGCGGGGGGGGGGGAGGGGAGGGGCCCGGGGGGGCGCACGCGCACCACCTGGCTACGTGTCTGATATACGAAAAGGGCGTTATCAATCGGGAAAACGATGAACGATCCAAAAGGTATATATTTGGAGTTTACTGTATAATTGTTTCGGGAAAACTGAATATTCATGAAACATGAGTGCGTGCGCATCTGTGTGGAAGGTCAATGATAATGCAAAACAAATAAATACTTCACCGAAATTATCTTGAAGTTGGTTACAGATAGGATATGTGTGTTGCCTCCCTATTTGGTTAAATATTAATGCAGACCAGTTCGTCATTTCATGACCTGAAGTTTGTTGAAATCCCGCGTGTCTCCAGAGACCGTTTAGTACTTAGTAGTCGTCACATGCCAGGTTGACCCTGTGAGTGATATTTCAGACAATCGTTTTACCAATTAGTAGGTAAATTAACATAATGATTGGTTGTGGATCGGTTACAAACACATTCGCAACCTTGAAAAATGGTGGAGCTCTTGAATACTAACTGAACTGTATGCTGTACTCTGTTTACCTGATATTAATGGGGAAGAGGAATTTATGTCGGAATTAACTGACAAAACGGATATGAACTGATCTCAATTTATCTTCTAATGAACTGACATAATATTGAAATTATGATATTTATATTGAACCGAGCTAATATGCTTATTAGATAAGGCCTGCAATGTTGTTTTACGAAGGAAAAACCCCAGCGATTCTCCTGGATGCGAACTGAACTCAATGTTTCACCAGATTGAATTGATGTTAATTGGATAATATTAATTTGTTCTGTTGAAACGAACTCACGCCCACTAGAAGGAACTGATTTATATTCCAAAGAACTGCATTTATTGAAATGAACTCAATTTTATTGGATCAAATTGACTTAAATTGAAATTAACTGATTGTATTGGAACGAACTGACATCAATTGAAATAACTGATTCATATAACAACTAACTGGCATTCATAGAAAGAACTATTATTAGAACAAACTGGCATTAATCTTGTTGAATGTCAATTGTAACTAACTGGCGTGTATTGTTATTCAAATGAACTGGTAAACTGGAGGAACCTGAACTGAACTTTTGCCAATATACATTTTCCAGCTGGAACAGGAATGTGTCCCCAATTTGTTTATCACTGATATGATGGCGTTATAAGGTATGTTCCATCAACATAAATTAGTATCTCTTACTCTGACAAAATATGGCAAATAATAGCGATAACTTGTCGTTTCATTATGACACTAAGAAGATTAACATGGTTACCGCCATTTCATATATCTTTGTTCCCACGAACTGATAACTTATAACTGATATTATAAAAATAAGTGTCCCTAACTACTGTATCTCAAATATATATAAGCGTGTAAGGTAAACAAACACACAGTTTCGAAACAACAATCAATGCTCCCCTCTCCCATATGATTCATCATTAATTATACAGACTTATTTTAAACTTCTTAATGTCTGGAGTGAGACAATTGAAAGGTGGTCCGATTTTCGTTCTCTTTTGCCGAGCTTTACAAATGTTTTGCATTATGACGAAAGATCCCAAACCACTTTTTTTTTGTCCGGGGGTATAACAAGCAAAACATGCACAGAGCATTAAATTCCCCTTAATGCAGAGTTCTAAAATAAATAAATAATATTTTGTGTGGGGGTATGGCTGAATAGCTGATGACTTACAAACTATTGCTCTTGTATGAATCATTTCAACACATGCTTCGATTTTACATAATGTTTTATTAAGTCTAGTTAGCAAATCGTTCAATCATTTGTATCCAATTTGTAAGACAGTACGATACCGGTGGCTTGTTGTATTACCTCTTTTCTGTATACAACGACATTTAAACCAATCATGAGATCTCAAAGCAATATAGTTCAATAACCAATATGCTCAGGCCCATAGGACTTTTCATGGGGAGTGCGTAATTTACCAAAATGGGACCGAGACCGATTTTGGTCAAGATGAAGACCACTTGTTAAATCGTGTAAGCGGGGTGTCTGTCACCAACAGTGTGCGAGGGTGAAACTGAGACCACTAGTTTAGTTGAGTTAGCTGGGGGGGGGGGGGGGGGGTAACAATACCTCTTGTTGCCCGAGGCCACTGGTTTATATGGCCAAGGTCGATCAAAGTGGACCTTTCAGATAATTTATTTTCTTTTTGGGGCGGGGGGGGGGGGCGGGGGGGGGGGGGCGCACGCGCACCACCTGGCTACGTGTCTGATATACGAAAAGGGCGTTATCAATCGGGAAAACGATGCACGATCCAAAAGGTATATATTTGGAGTTTACTGTATAATTGTTTCGGGAAAACTGAATATTCATGAAACATGAGTGCGTGCGCATCTGTGTGGAAGGTCAATGATAATGCAAAACAAATAAATACTTCACCGAAATTATCTTGAAGTTGGTTACAGATAGGATATGTGTGTTGCCTCCCTATTTGGTTAAATATTAATGCAGACCAGTTCGTCATTTCATGACCTGAAGTTTGTTGAAATCCCGCGTGTCTCCAGATACCGTTTAGTACTTAGTAGTCGTCACATGCCAGGTTGACCCTGTGAGTGATATTTCAGACAATCGTTTTACCAATTAGTAGGTAAATTAACATAATGATTGGTTGTGGATCGGTTACAAACACATTCGCAACCTTGAAAAATGGTGGAGCTCTTGAATACTAACTGAACTGTATGCTGTACTCTGTTTACCTGATATTAATGGGGAAGAGGAATTTATGTTGGAATTAACTGACAAAACGGATATGAACTGATCTCAATTTATCTTCTAACGAACTGACATAATATTGAAATTATGATATTTATATTGAACCGAGCTAATATGCTTATTAGATAAGGCCTGCAATGTTGTTTTACGAAGGAAAAACCCCAGCGATTCTCCTGGATGCGAACTGAACTCAATGTTTTACCAGATTGAATTGATGTTAATTGGATAATATTAATTTGTTCTGTTGAAACGAACTCACGTCCACTAGAAGGAACTGATTTATATTGCTGAGAACTGCATTTATTAAAATGAACTCAATTTTATTGGAACAAATTGACTTAAATTGAAATTAACTGATTGTATTGGAACGAACTGACATCAATTGAAATAACTGATTCATATAACAACTAACTGGCATTCATAGAAAGAACTATTATTAGAACAAACTGGCATTAATCTTGTTGAATGGAACAAACTAAATTATATCGGAACGAACTGGCATTGACTGAAATTAATTGACATTGATTGCTTTGTACTAGATCATTTTGGGCGAACTCACGTTGATAGAAGTTAATAAACTGATGTCAATTGAACAAACTGGCGTGTATTATTATTCAAATGAACTGGTAAACTGGAGGAACCTGAACTGAACTTTTGCCAATATACATTTTCCAGCTGGAACAGGAATGTGTCCCCAATTTGTTTATCACTGATATGATAGCGTTATAAGGTAAGTTCCATCAACATAACTTAGTATCTCTTACTGTGACAAAATAAGGCAAATAATAGCGATAACTTGTCGTTTCATTATGACACTAAGAAGATTAACATGGTTACCGCCATTTCATATATCCTTGTTCCCACGAACTGATAACTTATAACTGATATTATAAAAATAAGTGTCCCTAACTACTGTATCTCAAATATATATAAGCGTGTAAGGTAAAACAAACACACAGTTTCGAAACAACAATCAATGCTCCCCTCTCCCATATGATTCATTATTAATTATACATACTTATTTTAAACTTCTTAATGTCTGGAGAGAAACAATTGAAAGGTGGTCCGATTTTTGTTCTCTTTTGCCGAGATTTACAAATGTTTTGCATATGACGAAAGATCCCAAACCACTTTTTTTTTTGTCCGGGGGTATAACAAGCAAAACATGCACAGAGCATTAAATTCCCCTTAATGCAGAGTTCTAAAATAAATAAATAATATTTTGTGTGGGGGTATGGCTGAATAGCTGATGACTTACAAACTATTGCTCTCGTACGAATCATTACAACACATGCTTCAATTTCACATAATGTTTTATTAAGTCTAGTTGGCAAATCGTTCAATCATTTGTAACCCATTTGTAAGACAGTAAGAAACCGGTGGCTCGTTGTATGATCTATTTGCTGTATACAACGACATTTATACCAATCATGAGAACTGAAATCAATATAGTTCAATAACCAATATGCTCAGGCCCGTAACTAAGGCTTTTTATGGGGGTACGTAATTTACCAAAATGGGACCGAGACCGATCTTGGCCAAGATCAAGACCACTTGTTAAATCGTATAAGCGGGGTGTCTGTCACCAACAGTGTGCGAGGGTGAGACTGAGACCACTGGTTTAGTTGAGTTAGCTGGGGGGGGGGGGGGGGGGGGGGGCAACAATACCTCTTGTTGCCTGAGGCCACTGGTTTATATGGCCAAGATCGATCAAAGTGGACCTTTCAGATTATTTCTTTTCTTTTTGGGGGGCGGGGGGGGAGGGGGGGGGGGGAGGGGGGGGGGGCGCACGCGCACCACCTGGCTACGTGTCTGATATACGAAAAGGGCGTTATCAATCGGGAAAACGATGAACGATCCAAAAGGTATATATTTGGAGTTTACTGTATAATTGTTTCGGGAAAACTGAATATTCATGAAACATGAGTGCGTGCGCATCTGTGTGGAAGGTCAATGATAATGCAAAACAAATAAATACTTCACCGAAATTATCTTGAAGTTGGTTACAGATAGGATATGTGTGTTGCCTCCCTATTTGGTTAAATATTAATGCAGACCAGTTCGTCATTTCATGACCTGAAGTTTGTTGAAATCCCGCGTGTCTCCAGAGACCGTTTAGTACTTAGTAGTCGTCTCATGCCAGGTTGACCCTGTGAGTGATATTTCAGACAATCGTTTTACCAAGTAGTAGGTAAATTAACATTATGATTGGTTGTGGATCGGTTAAAAACACATTCGCAACCTTGAAAAATGGTGGAGCTCTTGAATACTAACTGAACTGTATGCTGTACTCTGTTTACCTGATATTAATGGGGAAGAGGAATTTATGTCGGAATTAACTGACAAAACGGATATGAACTGATCTCAATTCATCTTCTAACGAACTGACATAATATTGAAATTATGATATTTATATTGAACCGAGCTAATATGCTTATTAGATAAGGCCTGCAATGTTGTTTTACGAAGGAAAAACCCCAGCGATTCTCCTGGATGCGAACTGAACTCAATGTTTCACCAGATTGAATTGATGTTAATTGGATAATATTTATTTGTTCTGTTGAAACGAACTCACGTCGATTAGAAGGAACTGATTTATATTGCAAAGAACTGCATTTATTTAAACGAACTCAATTTTATTGGAACCACTTGAGTTAAATTGAAATTAACTGATTGTATTGGAACGAACTGACATCAATTGAAATAACTGATTCATATAAAAACTAACTCGCATTCATAAAAAGAACTATCCAACTTTTATTAGAACAAACTGGCATTAATCATGTTGAATGGAACAAACTAAATTATATCGGAACGAACCGGCATTAACTGAAATGAACTGATTTCTATTGGAACGAGCTGACATTGATTGAAATCAACTGACATTGATTGCTTTGTACTAGATCATTTTGGGCGAACTCACGTTGATAGAAGTTAATAAACTGATGTCAATTGGAACGAACTGGGGTGTATTATTATTCAAATGAACTGGTAAACTGGAGGAACCTGAACTGAACTTTTGCCAATATACATTTTCCAGCTGGAACAGGAATGTGTCCCCAATTTGTTTATCACTGATATGATAGCGTTATAAGGTAAGTTCCATCAACATAACTTAGTATCTCTTACTGTGACAAAATAAGGCAAATAATAGCGATAACTTGTCGTTTCATTATGACACTAAGAAGATTAACATGGTTACCGCCATTTCATATATCTTTGTTCCCACGAACTGACAACTTATAACTGATATTATAAAAATAAGTGTCCCTAACTACTGTATCTCAAATATATATAAGCGTGTAAGGTAAACAAACACACAGCTTCGAAACAACAATCAATGTTCCCCTCTCCCATATGATTCATTATTAATTATACAGACTTATTTTAAACTTCTTAATGTCTGGAGTGAGAGAATTGAAAGGTGGTCCGATTTTTGTTCTCTTTTGCCGAGATTTACAAATGTTTTGCATATGACGAAAGATCCCAAACCACTTTTTTTTCGTCCGGGGGTATAACAAGCAAAACATGCACAGAGCATTAAATTCCCCTTAATGCAGAGTTCTAAAATAAATAAATAATATTTTGTGTTGGGGTATGGCTGAATAGCTTTTTATGGGGGTACGTAATTTACCAAAATGGGACCGAGACCGATCTTGGCCAAGGTCAAGACCACTTGTTAAATCGAATAAGCGGGGTGTCTGTCACCAACAGTGTGCGAGGGTGAGACTGAGACCACTGGTCAAGTTGAGTTAGCTGGGGGGGGGGGGGGGGGGGCAGCAATACCTCTTGTTGCCTGAGGCCACTGGTTTATATGGCCAAGATCGATCAAAGTGGACCTTTCAGATTATTTATTTACTTTTTGGGGCGGGGGGGGGGGGGGGGGGGGCGCACGCGCACCACCTGGCTACGTGTCTGATATACGAAAAGGGCGTTATCAATCGGGAAAACGATGAACGATCCAAAAGGTATATATTTGGAGTTTACTGTATATTTGTTTCGGGAAAACTGAATATTCATGAAACATGAGTGCGTGCGCATCTGTGTGGAAGGTCAATGATAATGCAAAACAAATAAATACTTCACCGAAATTATCTTGAAGTTGGTTATAGATAGGATATGTGTGTTGCCTCCCTATTTGGTTAAATATTAATGCAGACCAGTTCTGGAAAAGTCGGTCTCTCATAGGATAACACGTGTTTCGTCGTGGTGGCGAAACGAAAACTCAGAGATTGAAATGGCGCAATTTACGGACGCGTCTTTGATGTACACATCATTGTATGCATATATATACTCTAAACGCGTATATTCGGAATTAGCCCCCCCCCCCCCCCCCCCTGTATATGCCATTTGGTAGCGTTATCTTAGCTGACGCGCCTTAACGCTCCCAACACACCCTTTCGGAAAAACCGGTGGGGCTTTGGACGAATGGTCGCGTTCCATTCAACGCGAAGCGACGCGTCCCCCCCCCCCTCCCACACAATAATTTCGAAAATGAAGAACAAATCTGGGGGAATAATTCCTATAAGATGGGATAAAACACAATTAACAATAATCATCCTTCAAAATATTTTTTGTTTTTACTTTGTTGTTTTTGTCGCGCCCTTCGCGCGAAAAATAGTTTCATCAAGATTATTTTTAATTTCCATTACAAGCTTCATTGTGGTTGCGGGAATTCACATTTTGAAATGTGTTAGGCAATGCAATTTCTCAAACGCACATAAAGAAAATTTTAAGGGGTAGTACAGTTTTGGTAACCGAGCACGGTGGCTTAGCGGTTTGAGTGTCCGCCTCATCTCTCAAGTCTCCCGCATGTTTTGATATATAATTCACCCCGGTCGGACATGTAGAACTGATTTTAGAGGTCGATAATTGCTCAACCGTCACAAAAAAAATGCAATTTTTGTACAGGTTTCTATGTAATTCATATATCCGATGCCATGTAAACTCAAAATCTGTTATAATTGTTACATTGAATTATAATTTGGATTATTTCTTTGTTATTAGTTTAATTCATACACATCCGAGCTTAATTCTTCTAAAAAAAAATAAATAAATAAAAAACAAAACAATAAAATACATAAGAATGAAAACAATGTGGGTAAATCCGGGAATACTAATTTGCATATTTGCATAATTTATGCAAATTAGTGATATATTTTATCACCATACAAAACATGGATATGATGAATTACATCATTTGAAAGTATTTTTAAAGAAAACCTGAAGAAATCCTGTAATTTCTCTTGATTTTAGATGAAAATCCCAATTTTCTCCCAAATACGTCAAAAATTTGCATATTCCAAATGTTAAATTGACACAGGTAAAGTGTCTAACTCCACGAAAAATACTTGGAGCTTCCTCGTTTCTCTTCAGCCGTGTCGTTTAGCTTATGGTAAGAGAAGAATAAAATAGGGTTCGGTTTTTTCAAATGTCCCTTTAGTATGAAGATAATTATCATTGAAAATCATTATTTTATCGCTAACGTTTTTGATAAAAGGTACAATTGTCGTCTCTGATCAAGTCCTGCCAGCGCGCGTGAGAAATTTTCCCGACCCACTGAACTTTGAGCCTGGCGTGCGCAAATTCCATGAATTCCGTACCGGCTGTAGCTGTATACACGGGTGCGGGTATCGTCAATATCAAACGGATGATTTTTACTGCAAAAAATCTACAACAGACCATCAGTATTCGGTGATAAAATATGAACTCAATATTCATTTTTTTCACTAGGTAAACAGTGTTCGTTTTCTTTCAAACTTTCACAAATCTTTCAATTCTATTTTACTATGATAGTGCTATAGGATTGAATTCTCAAATGTCAGTTTGTGCAATATCTGACACTTTACACGGATCACTTTAATTAATTATTTAAAAAAAAATAATGGTCCAATTTTGTTTAAATCAAATTCTTATTCTACTTTGCTTGTTTTACGTATGTGCCAATTTTCAAGTCAATCGGTCCATTCGTTGCCGAGATGGCCAAAATGCCCCCCCCCCCTCCCCAGTGGACTCAAGTGATCAAAATAAACCAGTGGGATTAGGGTTAAAAGCCTGTTATCATTACAAAAAAGAGCCATTAAAACACAAAAGGGCTCTCTCTAAAAAGGCATTAGTTTAAAAAAATAAAATACAAAAGTATGCATGCGATGTTTTGCTGAAATAATGATTAAAGATCAGTTTTGGGCAAGTAGCCAAAAACATCTATGTTGATCATTATTGCTGAATAAGTATTGAAATAGGGCTTGTGTAGTCAAATCCGAACCTAAGCATCGTTAAATACAGAAATATCGGAAGAAATCCAATATCCGCTTGTGAAATTTATAAATCCACCGCCCGTTCGGACCTGTCCGCGCCGCTAGCGCTGGGGGAGATATCGACACGCTGGGGACAAGCCCGTATAGCGAACACCTCGTGTACTCGCACGTGGTCATTGTACGTAGCGTATGGGCGATTCCGCGTTGGCGATATCTATCTGCAGACGATCAATTTATAATTTTGCAAATATATCAATTAGTAGGCGGTTTCTTGGCAAATTTTGTATCATCCCGTATTAGTCAAAACATATTCTTTCCCATGATTGGTAATAAGAGCTTCCATTTCATTTTTTGAAAGGGGTGCATTTCCAAAACTGGTATTCATCTTTAAATAGAGAAATCATCAACAATTATTTAAAAACCGCTTTTGACAATTTTTAAAAAAGGGTAAGCATTTTTTTTAATATATTTTTTTTAAATCATCGAATAAATTTAGGGCCGAAATTTATTACGATCGGTTATATTTTTTGATCTTTCAGCCATTTCTGAACCGATTTTGCCCAAATAAAGTATATTCTGCCATTAAAATTGCATGTTCTTTCAAATTCTTTCAAATACCTCACAAACAAAATTGAACTACCCCTTTAAAGAAAAAATGTATAACTAAACCCTCATCTTTCTAACATCGACACAGAAAATAGTATTAGGGGGTGACTACCCCCCCCCCCCCCCCTCCCCAGGATCGACGCCTCTATCCCCTGGCCTGTACTGTACCCTATCAAAATCGAGCCCTGCTCCGGACCCGTATATGGCACGCTGACTGTATACTCGCTAAAAGAAGTAATTGCTCGTCAAGACACTCAAGCGTATTAAAACGATTCAATATTTGACCCTTTTTGGAACACACATCTTGAGAGTTCTAAATTGTTGAGGCAATTAAATAGATAGACTTTGTATATACATCAAAACTATGTGAAACCTCGTTTTGGCTACCTTAAATATGAAGCATATCAAATAAGATATATTTCAAAAATGAATTCGTTTCATTTATTTTATTGCTGCCTCTTGTTTGCCATGTCAATAATCTAGAGGTAAGTTCTAATCATATATCGTGTTTATGTTAGTTATATTAATCGTGCGAGTATCTAGCATGTCTAGTGAACTTGTACGTTATAATCTATTTGGAAGCGAGGCAATGTTTAACTTGGTAGATAATATAGTTACTTATTGATATAGCTCAGTCAATATTGAATCAAGAACCTACATACAAATAACCCTGCCTCTGGTGGTACAATAATATAATATTCTACCCACAAAGATACGCATGGTGTCAAGTTCTTCCTCCTGAGCTGAATATGACGGTATGATAAATACGGGGTCTGCTTGACATTCGTTATATTAGGGAAGGCGTCGCTATTGCTAGAAGAAGGTCACTATAATCAGTGGCGTAGCGTGGTCGGACTGATTGGGGGCACGCAAAATTATTGGGGGGGCACACGTTATGTATTTCTTTGTTTTTTCAAAAAATGGCCCCTTATGTTTTCTATTGTTTTTTCAAAATTATTGGGGGGGGGGGCACAGGCCCCCCCGTGTCCCCCCCCCCCCCCCCCCCCGTAGCTACGCCACTGACTATAATACTTCATAATGTAAGAAGAAGAGGGTCGCTATTCCATATATACTCCGCAAAAAAAGAAACTGGACACTTGTATAAGTTGAAATATTTCATATTAATGTACGATAAAGTATCATATATCAAATTAAAGGGAATTTAGTCCTCTACATGCAGGGTAGAACCTAAAGGTGTAATCGTTCATGCATGAAATGCCATGATGTCAATTAACACTAGCAAGGTCTGTTTTCAAAAATAGCAAAACAATGGAGGACCACATCATTCGACTGAAGTGATAGTAGCGTTTCACTTAAAACAAGATGAGCGGGGCAAGTAAATTATGACATTATTCAACTTTATTGTTTTGAACAAACTCTGGAAATACAAATTTGTCAATTAATTTTGGCCAGTTTATGAGAGCACTATCATACTGGTCTGTATTACAGGCATGAAGCTTGTCTATTTCATGTGTCCCCTGCAATTCTAACCATATTTACCTAGAGAAATGTAATGTTATAGAATGCCCAACTGTTTGACCAAGGGTGACTTCAGCTTTTGAAGATCTTTGGACTATTTTTTTTCAAACATAATTTAATTAGAACTATTAGTTTCTAATGAAATTTTAAATATTAAAAGTTTCTGTTTGACCAGAACTCTGCTATCCCATAACACATGCATTCAGATTATTTTCTCAAGTATACATAGTAGGTCCGTATCAATATGCAATATGTATATTAGTGCATGTAAAATACAGATCTTGAAGATATGTGCCCATTAAATAGCATCGATTTAATATCTTTCGAATATTATGACCCTCGCATGACCGAAGTCTTAGGTACCGAAATATTCCACTCCAACATCCGTGTAATAAACTGTTGCCAATGGCGTATGTATACGGGAAAAAGGGGCTAACAAAAATATATATAAATATATTTATAAAAAAAATAGGCACTTGGTCAGGTGTTAATTAGCCTTGAAGAAAAAAGAAATTGATCGAGATGATCAAGTTATTATTATTTTGCAGCTTGGCTAGTATGCTCCCTAGGGAGTTGAGACGGTGCGCAAGATAATTGCGCGGGTTTGACCTGTACCCGATGACCAAGGGTAATAATAATGCTCTCAAAAACATCGTATCAAGCGCTATATAAATGTAATATATTATCTTTTGAAAAATTTTGAAAAAGTGTAGGCTAAGCATTTTAAAAATTAAAAACAAAATCTTGGGCCCAGATTTATTCCGATCGGATATATTTAGTGATGTTCAATCCGTTTCTGAACCGATATTTATCAAATAAAGTTTGTTCTGCCATTACAATTGTATGCTCTTTAAAAGTTTTTACACTACGTTTTTCATTATCTCACGAAAACATTATTTCGTGCAGCGCCCTCTATACCAAAACTGAACTTCCCCTTTAATTGAAGGCGATGTCCGTTCTGGCGCACATTTTTGTGCATGCAGCAATGGAGAAAACTTTCACCACTGGATAATTTCATTTCGCAAATTGTCTATAGATCCGTCTGGCATTCGTTTACGCTAGCTGGTGATATGTGACACCCTAACTAACTTTGTACACAGTATTGTGTTTATAACGGCTGCTTTTCGAATGAAAACAGCCTTATAACTTAGCCGTGTATATGTTTTCTACCATTGATCACTACGGTATAATTCTTGAGAAGAATTTATACCATTTTCATGCTGAAATAAGGGCACACACTGTGGTTTTGACTAATAAAGCTTTGCCATGGAAATCCCCATTGTATTACTTTGGGATGAAAATAACACCTATAACGTTCACAATTTGTCTTCATTTATACTTTTTATTGAGATGAAGATAGAAAAGATCACATTTGTAATGAAAAGTTATGCCATCTCATGAATATAGCGTTTTACATTATGCTTATCAACATTTATATGGTTGAGTGAATGTTCCATTTTTGCTATTTTTGAAAACAGACCTTGGTGTGGTTAATTGACCGTGACAAGTCATGCATGAATGATTTCATCTGGATTTCATGCGAATATTGAAGAGGGTAATTTTATCTTTAATTTAATATACAATATCATATATTTTATCGTTAATGAATACAAAATATTTGGTCTCATACAAGTGTCCAGTTTCTTTTTTTGCGGAGTATACTTCCAAATTGCTGACTAATTTCAATCGGAAATTGTCAACTTTCAAAGCCCATTTTTGAATTGTAACGACTCTTTTTGATGGATGACATGCTTTTTGCTAAGTCGTTTGTAATCTTTGTAC
This sequence comes from Echinarachnius parma, assembly GCA_037951105.1. Classification (NCBI taxonomy): domain Eukaryota; kingdom Metazoa; phylum Echinodermata; class Echinoidea; order Clypeasteroida; family Echinarachniidae; genus Echinarachnius; species Echinarachnius parma. Next base: position 3,693 of record JBAMJV010008993.1, on the reverse strand, counting down.
ATTTCGAGCATAGCGTAGTTATAACTATTAGTGTAATGGTGCAAGTTTTGGTTACTAAAATACATTTTGACCAAAACTCAAGTATCCATTTCAATAGTTCGTTCGACCGCTTTATTATTTCAGTTTTCATAGAACTTGTTTGAACACAAAACAAATTATGGCCGGGGAAACAATCCTTGATTGTGCTTCTTCTCCATCCTGTCTCCCGTTTCCATTCAATCTAATCAATCCTTTAATTTACATCTGTATTGTATGTATTATTTTATTTGTTCATCTTATTCATTTCCTCTTAAATGTACTTGGTCAAAGCCAGTTTATGTAACACATTTTTTTTTCGATTATGATCGGGTCAGGTTAACAAAACGAACATTTGGACACCACTATCACTTGTGAATAAATGTATTATCTTGCACCAAAGTGTAAAATGTAATGTTTACTATTGAATGTATTTATCTTTCCCTTTTAGCTACTATTTGAGACATGACACGATCATTTAATTGTTTGTCATGACCTCTCCGAGACTGCATGCATTGTTAATTAAACTGATTTGTTATTCGCCCACCCAATTATGAATTAGGCATCATTGTTTCATCACATTTATTATCTTTGGTGGTACCATATAACGTAGGAATTACGCACGAATAACGCATTAGAGCTAGTGGTTCACAAACAGTGACGAGGAAAGTTGTTAATAGTGGTGGAAATTCGTTTTACTTATCATAAATTAAATTCAGAAATGACTTTCATATTGTTACATAATTAAACTTGATATTGCCCTTATTTTTCCAAGTCTAATTTAGTTTTCATTGTTTTACATTATAATCCCTTCTCCCCATGTGTGTAATCTACGTGCTTTTCTCTTCGTTGACGTTAACAATGAAGAATGGTTAATCAAATGGGTGCGCTTCGTTATTCCGAAGGTTCGTTATTCCGAAGGTTCTTTATCCCGAAGGTTCGTTATTCCGAACACGCAAATTTCGTATACCTGAGGGTTCGTTAATCCTAAAATGAAATAGGGTTCGTTAATCCGAACATTTGTTGCATTATTCCGAAGGTTCGTTATTCCGAAGGTTCGTTATTCCGAGGGTTCGTTATTCCGAAGGTTCGCTATTCCTAAAATTAAATCAGGTTCGTTATTCCGAAGGTTCGTTAGTCCGAAAATAAAATCGGGATCGTTATTCCGAAGGTTCGTTATTCCGAAGGTCCATTATTCCGAGGGTTCGTTATTCCGAAGGTTCGCTATTCCTAAAATGAAATCGGGTTCGTTAATCCGAAAATGAATTTGGGTTTGTTATAATGCTATATAATTTCATATAAAGAGATAAAATAAACTTAAATGTTTGATTGGTCTGGCCAAGGGAGGGAAAGGGGGAGGGGTATGCTTAATGCAGGCTGTAAATTAAATAAACAAAACACAAGTCATAGTATTATATCAAACCCGATTTAATTTTCGGATTAACGAACCCTATTTTATTTTCGGACTAATGAACCTTCGGAATAACGAACCCTCGGAATAACGAACCTTCGGAATAACGAACCCGATTTTTTTTCCGGATAAACGAACCTTCGGAATAACGAACCCGATTTCGTTTTAGGAATAGCGAACCTTCGGAATAACGAACCCTCGGAATAACGAACCTTCGGAATAACGAACCTTCGGAATAACGAACCTTCGGAATAACGAACCTTCGGAAATACTGAACCTTCGGAATAACGGACTGTAACCAATCAAATATGTATTTATGTAATATTACGAACCTTCGGAATAACGAACCCGATTTTTTGTCCGGATAAACGAACCTTCGGAATAACGAACCCGATTTCGTTTTAGGAATAGCGAACCTTCGGAATAACGAACCCTCGGAATAACGAACCTTCGGAATAACGAACCTTCGGAATAACAAACCTCCGGAATAACGAACCTTCGGAATGACTGAACCTTCGGAATAACGGACTGTAACCAATCAAATATGTATTTATGTAATATTATATGTCTACCCAGTAATGTGTGAAAATTCCATGGTAAATAAGTGGCATAAGACCAAATACTGAGCGACTTTGCGAACTCATTAGGAATAATAAGACTTGTCATCATAATATGGACACTCAGTTGAATCACGTATAATATGACTCTTTGGATAGTGGACAACAATAGTTCATATTAAATTATTAAAAGACGCTTAGAATATATATAATTCATGAGAAAACACAACAGCGATCCTTTATACTCTGGCATGCCTCGGGTAGACAATGTTAGATGTGATACGAGTGATTCTCCCTGCCAAATAGTAGATCAACTTATTAAATCACTTTTCATCCTTGAATATATGAGTAAGTTATATTTGTCAAGTAAGTCCTTATAAATACGTGTTATTATCATTTTCAGGAATTCAGGTCGTCGCACCCACTTATCGTGGTTATTGCGTACACGGATATACCCGTCATGGCTGGAGCATCTCATTCGTAAGTCAAATATGCTTTCTAAAATATTAGATGCAAATCTAAACTATGTTTAATATATTCATTGAGCGGATAAATTTGTAAGATTGCCTTTGTCATGCATTGAAGACATTTATTTGTTTTTTTGTTAAAGGCAAATCTTTCGATTAATTTTAATTAATTATTTTCAATTATTTTGATGTTACTCCTCCCTAACTTTAATCAGACTTAGCTAAGCTAATAAGTGGCTACACAAATTAGAAGTAAGACTTTTCTTTCGTTTATATTTTATGCAGAAACAACGACCTAGAGGAGAGCTCGACAGGCTAGCGAGAGACATCCCGTCTGACCGTTTCTATGAGGTTGGTACCAGACTCAGCTTCCCTGAGGTGGTACTGAAAAACCTTATGTTTAAACACCAGAGAGATGTTTACCAGGCCTCGCTTGAGATGCTGATAGAATGGGAAGACGAGAGAAGAGAATGCTTCCAAGGAGATAGTAGAGCACATCCGCCAGCTTTATATATAATTTAAAGATTAAAGACGTTACTCGATTAAAAGCAATTATGGTTTTCCATGCAATTCCATTTGTCTACTTTCGTATTATTCTATATTATGTAAACAAACTGGAAAACTAGCTAATATGTTGATTATAATTAAGCTTTTAATTGGAAGGTGCGTGATATTTTCAGTAGAATAACTAGCGTTGCAGCTTACAAGTTAGACATTTCAATTTTAACTCGTTTTCGTCGATCTGAACTAGTGACTTTTTTAGACTCACCCATGTCTCTCTTACGATATGAGACAGTTTGAACAAAGAAACAAAAATCCGACATAGCCAATTCTAAAGCAAAAGTCGGTAAAGTCGGTATCGACTTGTTACACATGTATTCCTAACCCTGCTATACTATGCAAATGTATTAATCAGTGGCGCAAACAGGTTACCCCGGATGGTGGGGGGGGGGGGGGGGGGTAATTTGCCGTTCACCGGACCAAGACCAGTTTGATGCAGGCCGAGACCACCTGCCAAAATATATTCGAGACCAAGACAATTGCTTGAAAGTCCGCTCAGTGGCTTAGTAGGGGGGGGGGGGGGGGGTTAGATGTTAACCTCTGGGGGCTCACGATTTTGTGTGTTGTAGGGGCTCATGCGCAACCACACTCACAGTGCTGCCAACTTTGAGCATATGTGAGAGTGAGACATTGCAAGGAGCGAAGCAACCAAGCCCGAGGGAGCGAAGTGACTGAGCGGGGG
>JBAMJV010008992.1:0-28817 GCA_037951105.1 Echinarachnius parma | reverse complement strand
TTTTGTTTTCTCAGATTCGATTTTTTTCCTTGTTCGACAAAATTTCGAAACAAGCAAAGTGGAGATTGCAATGCAAAATGTATTCGTTTCAAGCAATATCGAGCAGATTCGGCGAAGATTGGTTTTCGATAGTGTTTAAAAGCTTCCCTATTGCCTTAAAAGGGCATAAACGGCTGTTTTAGCGCATATAAATCGATTTGGGGGCATATTGTTGAGGGTCAAATTTTGTTTTCTCAGATTCGATTTTTTTTTCCTTGTTCGACAAAATTTCGAAACAAGCAAAGTGGAGATTGCAGAGCAAAATGTATTCGTTTCAAGCAACATCGAGCAGATTCGACGAAGATTGGTTTTCGATGGTGTTTAAAAGCTTCCCTATTGCCTTAAAAGGGCATAAACGGCCGTTTTAGCGCATGTAAATTGATTTGGGGGCATATTGTTGAGGGTCAAATTTTGTTTTCTCAGATTCGATTTTTTGTCCTTGTTCGACAAAATTTCGAAACAAGCAAAGTGGAGATTGCAGAGCAAAATGTATTCGTTTCAAGCAATATCGAGCAGATTCGACGAAGATTGGTTTTCGATGGTGTTTAAAAGCTTCCCTATTGCCATAAAAGGGCATAAAACGGCTGTTTTAGCGCATGTAAGTCGATTTGGGGGCATATTGTTGAGGGTCAAATTTTGTTTTCTCAGATTCGATTTTTTTCCTTGTTCGACAAAATTTCGAAACAAGCAAAGTGGAGATTGCAGAGCAAAATGTATTCGTTTCAAGCAATATCGAGCAGATTCGGCGAAGATTGGTTTTCGATAGTGTTTAAAAGCTTCCCTATTGCCTTAAAAGGGCATAAACGGCTGTTTTAGCGCATATAAATCGATTTGGGGGCATATTGTTGAGGGTCAAATTTTGTTTTCTCAGATTCGATTTTTTTCCTTGTTCGACAAAATTTCGAAACAAGCAAAGTGGAGATTGCAGAGCAAAATGTATTCGTTTCAAGCAACATCGAGCAGATTCGACGAAGATTGGTTTTCGATGGTGTTTAAAAGCTTCCCTATTGCCTTAAAAGGGCATAAACGGCTGTTTTAGCGCATATAAGTCGATTTGGGGGCATATTGTTGAGGGTCAAATTTTGTTTTCTCAGATTCGATTTTTTTTCCTTGTTCGACAAAATTTCGAAACAAGCAAAGTGGAGATTGCAGAGCAAAATGTATTCGTTTCAAGCAATATCGAGCAGATTCGGCAAAGATTGGTTTTCGATGGTGTTTAAAAGCTTCCCTATTGCCTTAAAAGGGCATAAACGGCCGTTTTAGCGCATGTAAATTGATTTGGGGGCATATTGTTGAGGGTCAAATTCTGTTTTCTCAGATTCGATTTTTTTCCTTGTTCGACAAAATTTCGAAACAAGAAAAGTGGAGATTGCAGAGGAAAATGAATTCGTTTCAAGCAATATCGAGCAGATTCGACGAAGATTGGTTTTCGATGGTGTTTAAAAGCTTCCCTATTGCCATAAAAGGGCATAAACGGCTGTTTTAGCGCATATAAGTCGATTTGGGGGCATATTGTTGAGGGTCAAATTTTGTTTTCTCAGATTCGATTTTTTTTTTCCTTGTTCGACAAAATTTCGAAACAAGCAAAGTGGAGATTGCAGAGCAAAATGTATTCGTTTCAAGCAATATCGAGCAGATTCGGCGAAGATTGGTTTTCGATAGTGTTTAAAAGCTTCCCTATTGCCTTAAAAGGGCATAAACGGCTGTTTAAGCGCATATAAATCGATTTGGGGGCATATTGTTGAGGGTCAAATTTTGTTTTCTCAGATTCGATTTTTTTCCTTGTTCGACAAAATTTCGAAACAAGCAAAGTGGAGATTGCAGAGCAAAATGTATTCGTTTCAAGCAACATCGAGCAGATTCGACGAAGATTGGTTTTCGATGGTGTTTAAAAGCTTCCCTATTGCCTTAAAAGGGCATAAACGGCCGTTTTAGCGCATGTAAATTGATTTGGGGGCATATTGTTGAGGGTCAAATTTTGTTTTCTCAGATTCGATTTTTATCCTTGTTCGACAAAATTTCGAAACAAGCAAAGTGGAGATTGCAGAGCAAAATGTATTAGTTTCAAGCAATATCGAGCTGATTCGACGAAGATTGGTTTTCGATGGTGTTTAAAAGCTTCCCTATTGCCTTAAAAGGGCATAAACGGCTGTTTTAGCGCATATAAGTCGATTTGGGGGCATATTGTTGAGGGTCAAATTTTGTTTTCTCAGATTCGATTTTTTTTTCCTTGTTCGACAAAATTTCGAAACAAGCAAAGTAGAGATTGCAGAGCAAAATGTATTCGTTTCAAGCAATATCGAGCAGATTCGACGAAGATTGGTTTTCGATGGTGTTTAAAAGCTTCCCTATTGCCTTAAAAGGGCATAAACGGCCGTTTTTAGCGCATGTAAATTGATTTGGGGGCATATTGTTGAGGGTCAAATTTTGTTTTCTCAGATTCGATTTTTTTTCCTTGTTCCGACAAAATTTCGAAACAAGCAAAGTGGAGATTGCAGAGCAAAATGTATTCGTTTCAAGCAATATCGAGCAGATTCGGCAAAGATTGGTTTTCGATGGTGTTTAAAAGCTTCCCTATTGCCTTAAAAGGGCATAAACGGCTGTTTTAGCGAATATAAGTCGATTTGGGGGCATATTGTTGAGGGTCAAATTTTGTTTTCTCAGATTCGATTTTTTTCCTTGTTCGACAAAATTTCGAAACAAGCAAAGTGGAGATTGCAGAGCAAAATGTATTCGTTTCAAGCAATATCGAGCAGATTCGGCGAAGATTGGTTTTCGATAGTGTTTAAAAGCTTCCCTATTGCCTTAAAAGGGCATAAACGGCTGTTTTAGCGCATATAAATCGATTTGGGGGCATATTGTTGAGGGTCAAATTTTGTTTTCTCAGATTCGATTTTTTTCCTTGTTCGACAAAATTTCGAAACAAGCAAAGTGGAGATTGCAGAGCAAAATGTATTCGTTTCAAGCAACATCGAGCAGATTCGACGAAGATTGGTTTTCGATGGTGTTTAAAAGCTTCCCTATTGCCTTAAAAGGGCATAAACGGCTGTTTTAGCGCATATAAGTCGATTTGGGGGCATATTGTTGAGGGTCAAATTTTGTTTTCTCAGATTCGATTTTTTTTCCTTGTTCGACAAAATTTCGAAACAAGCAAAGTGGAGATTGCAGAGCAAAATGTATTCGTTTCAAGCAATATCGAGCAGATTCGGCAAAGATTGGTTTTCGATGGTGTTTAAAAGCTTCCCTATTGCCTTAAAAGGGCATAAACGGCCGTTTTAGCGCATGTAAATTGATTTGGGGGCATATTGTTGAGGGTCAAATTTTGTTTTCTCAGATTCGATTTTTTTCCTTGTTCGACAAAATTTCGAAACAAGCAAAGTGGAGATTGCAGAGCAAAATGTATTCGTTTCAAGCAACATCGAGCAGATTCGACGAAGATTGGTTTTCGATGGTGTTTAAAAGCTTCCCTATTGCCTTAAAAGGGCATAAACGGCTGTTTTAGCGCATATAAGTCGATTTGGGGGCATATTGTTGAGGGTCAAATTTTGTTTTCTCAGATTCGATTTTTTTTCCTTGTTCGACAAAATTTCGAAACAAGCAAAGTGGAGATTGCAGAGCAAAATGTATTCGTTTCAAGCAATATCGAGCAGATTCGGCAAAGATTGGTTTTCGATGGTGTTTAAAAGCTTCCCTATTGCCTTAAAAGGGCATAAACGGCCGTTTTAGCGCATGTAAATTGATTTGGGGGCATATTGTTGAGGGTCAAATTCTGTTTTCTCAGATTCGATTTTTTTCCTTGTTCGACAAAATTTCGAAACAAGAAAAGTGGAGATTGCAGAGGAAAATGAATTCGTTTCAAGCAATATCGAGCAGATTCGACGAAGATTGGTTTTCGATGGTGTTTAAAAGCTTCCCTATTGCCATAAAAGGGCATAAACGGCTGTTTTTAGCGCATATAAGTCGATTTGGGGGCATATTGTTGAGGGTCAAATTTTGTTTTCTCAGATTCGATTTTTTTTTTCCTTGTTCGACAAAATTTCGAAACAAGCAAAGTGGAGATTGCAGAGCAAAATGTATTCGTTTCAAGCAATATCGAGCAGATTCGGCGAAGATTGGTTTTCGATAGTGTTTAAAAGCTTCCCTATTGCCTTAAAAGGGCATAAACGGCTGTTTTAGCGCATATAAATCGATTTGGGGGCATATTGTTGAGGGTCAAATTTTGTTTTCTCAGATTCGATTTTTTTCCTTGTTCGACAAAATTTCGAAACAAGCAAAGTGGAGATTACAGAGAAAAATGAATTCGTTTCAAGCAATATCGAGCAGATTCGACGAAGATTTGTTTTCGATGGTGTTTAAAAGCTTCCCCATTGCCTTAAAAGGGCATAAACGGCTGTTTTAGCGAATATAAGTCGATTTGGGGGCATATTGTTGAGGGTCAAATTCTGTTTTCTCAGATTCGATTTTTTTTTCCTTGTTCGACAAAATTTCGAAACAAGAAAAGTGGAGATTGCAGAGCAAAATGTATTCGTTTCAAGCAATATCGAGCAGATTCGACGAAGATTGGTTTTCGATAGTGTTTAAAAGCTTCCCTATTGCCTTAAAAGGGCATAAACGGCCGTTTTAGCGCATGTAAATTGATTTTGGGGCATATTGTTGAGGGTCAAATTTTGTTTTCACAGATTCGATTTTTTTCCTTGTTCGACAAAATTTCGAAACAAGCAAAGTGGAGATTGCAGAGCAAAATGTATTCGTTTCAAGCAATATCGAGCAGATTCGACGAAGATTGGTTTTCGATGGTGTTTAAAAGCTTCCCTATTGCCTTAAAAGGGCATAAACGGCTGTTTTAGCGCATATAAGTCGATTTGGGGGCATATTGTTGAGGGTCAAATTTTGTTTTCTCAGATTCGATTTTTTTTTCCTTGTTCGACAAAATTTCGAAACAAGCAAAGTAGAGATTGCAGAGCAAAATGTATTCGTTTCAAGCAATATCGAGCAGATTCGGCGAAGATTGGTTTTCGATAGTGTTTAAAAGCTTCCCTATTGCCTTAAAAGGGCATAAACGGCTGTTTTAGCGCATATAAATCGATTTGGGGGCATATTGTTGAGGGTCAAATTTTGTTTTCTCAGATTCGATTTTTTTTCCTTGTTCGACAAAATTTCGAAACAAGCAAAGTGGAGATTGCAGAGCAAAATGTATTCGTTTCAGCAATATCGAGCAGATTCGGCGAAGATTGGTTTTCGATAGTGTTTAAAAGCTTCCCTATTGCCTTAAAAGGGCATAAACGGCTGTTTTAGCGCATATAAGTCGATTTGGGGGCATATTGTTGAGGGTCAAATTTTGTTTTCTCAGATTCGATTTTTTTTTCCTTGTTCGACAAAATTTCGAAACAAGCAAAGTGGAGATTGCAGAGCAAAATGTATTCGTTTCAAGCAACATCGAGCAGATTCGACGAAGATTGGTTTTCGATGGTGTTTAAAAGCTTCCCTATTGCCTTAAAAGGGCATAAACGGCCGTTTTAGCGCATATAAGTCGATTTGGGGGCATATTGTTGAGGGTCAAATTTTGTTTTCTCAGATTCGATTTTTATCCTTGTTCGACAGAATTTCGAAACAAGCAAAGTGGAGATTGCAGAGCAAAATGTATTCGTTTCAAGCAATATCGAGCAGATTCGGCGAAGATTGGTTTTCGATAGTGTTTAAAAGCTTCCCTATTGCCTTAAAAGGGCATAAACGGCTGTTTTAGCGCATATAAGTCGATTTGGGGGCATATTGTTGAGGGTCAAATTTTGTTTTCTCAGATTCGATTTTTTTCCTTGTTCGACAAAATTTCGAAACAAGCAAAGTGGAGATTGCAGAGCAAAATGTATTCGTTTCAAGCAATATCGAGCAGATTCGACGAAGATTGGTTTTCGATGGTGTTTAAAAGCTTCCCTATTGCCATAAAAGGGCATAAACGGCTGTTTTAGCGCATATAAGTCGATTTGGGGGCAATATTGTTGAGGGTCAAATTTTGTTTTCTCAGATTCGATTTTTTTCCTTGTTCGATGAAATTTGGAAATGAGCCAAGTAGAGATTGTAGACCAAAATGTATTCGTTTCAAGCAATATCGAGCAGATTCGACGAAGATTGGATTTCGATGGTGTTTAAAAGCTTCCCTATTGCCTTAAAAGGGCATAAACGGCCGTTTTAGCGCATGTAAATTGATTTGGGGGCATATTGTTGAGGGTCAAATTTTGTTTTCTCAGATTCGATTTTTTTCCTTGTTCGACAAAATTTCGAAACAAGCAAAGTGGAGATTGCAGAGCAAAATGTATTCGTTTCAAGCAATATCGAGCAGATTCGACGAAGATTGGTTTTCGATGGTGTTTAAAAGCTTCCCTATTGCCATAAAAGGGCATAAACGGCTGTTTTAGCGCATATAAGTCGATTTGGGGGCAATATTGTTGAGGGTCAAATTTTGTTTTCTCAGATTCGATTTTTTTCCTTGTTCGATGAAATTTGGAAATGAGCCAAGTAGAGATTGTAGACCAAAATGTATTCGTTTCAAGCAATATCGAGCAGATTCGACGAAGATTGGATTTCGATGGTGTTTAAAAGCTTCCCTATTGCCTTAAAAGGGCATAAACGGCTGTTTTAACGCATATAAGTCGATTTGGGGGCATATTGTTGAGGGTCAAATTTTGTTTTCTCAGATTCGATTTTTTTTTCCTTGTTCGACAAAATTTCGAAACAAGCAAAGTGGAGATTGCAGAGCAAAATGTATTCGTTTCAAGCAATATCGAGCAGATTCGACGAAAATTGGTTTTCGATAGTGTTTAAAAGCTTCCCTATTGCCTTAAAAGGGCATAAACGGCCGTTTTAGCGCATGTAAATTGATTTTGGGGCATATTGTTGAGGGTCAAATTTTGTTTTCTCAGATTCGATTTTTTTCCTTGTTCGACAAAATTTCGAAACAAGCAAAGTGGAGATTGCAGAGCAAAATGTATTCGTTTCAAGCAATATCGAGCAGATTCGACGAAGATTGGTTTTCGATAGTGTTTAAAAGCTTCCCTATTGCCTTAAAAGGGCATAAACGGCTGTTTTAGCGAATATAAGTCGATTTGGGTGCATATTGTTGAGGGTCAAATTTTGTTTTCTCAGATTCGATTTTTTTCCTTGTTCGACAAAATTTCGAAACAAGCAAAGGGGAGATTGCAGAGCAAAATGTATTCGTTTCAAGCAATATCGAGCAGATTCAACGAAGATTGGTTTTCGATGGTGTTTAAAAGCTTCCCTATTGCCTTAAAAGGGCATAAACGGCCGTTTTAGCGCATGTAAATTGATTTGGAGGCATATTGTTGAGGGTCAAATTCTGTTTTCTCAGATTCGATTTTTTTCCTTGTTCGACAAAATTTCAGCAATATCGAGCAGATTCGACGAAGATTGGTTTTCGATAGTGTTTAAAAGCTTCCCTATTGCCTTAAAAGGGCATAAACGGCCGTTTCAGCGCATGTAAATTGATTTTGGGGCATATTGTTGAGGGTCAAATTTTGTTTTCTCAGATTCGATTTTTTTCCTTGTTCGACAAAATTTCGAAACAAGCAAAGGGGAGATTGCAGAGCAAAATGTATTCGTTTCAAGCAACATCGAGCAGATTCGACGAAGATTGGTTTTCGATGGTGTTTAAAAGCTTCCCTATTGCCTTAAAAGGGCATAAACGGCCGTTTTAGCGCATGTAAATTGATTTGGGGGCATATTGTTGAGGGTCAAATTTTGTTTTCTCAGATTCGATTTTTTTCCTTGTTCGACAAAATTTCGAAACAAGCAAAGTGGAGATTGCAGAGCAAAATGTATTCGTTTCAAGCAATATCGAGCAGATTCGACGAAGATTGGTTTTCGATGGTGTTTAAAAGCTTCCCTATTGCCATAAAAGGGCATAAACGGCTGTTTTAGCGCATATAAGTCGATTTGGGGGCAATATTGTTGAGGGTCAAATTTTGTTTTCTCAGATTCGATTTTTTTCCTTGTTCGATGAAATTTGGAAATGAGCCAAGTAGAGATTGTAGACCAAAATGTATTCGTTTCAAGCAATATCGAGCAGATTCGACGAAGATTGGATTTCGATGGTGTTTAAAAGCTTCCCTATTGCCTTAAAAGGGCATAAACGGCTGTTTTAACGCATATAAGTCGATTTGGGGGCATATTGTTGAGGGTCAAATTTTGTTTTCTCAGATTCGATTTTTTTTTCCTTGTTCGACAAAATTTCGAAACAAGCAAAGTGGAGATTGCAGAGCAAAATGTATTCGTTTCAAGCAATATCGAGCAGATTCGACGAAAATTGGTTTTCGATAGTGTTTAAAAGCTTCCCTATTGCCTTAAAAGGGCATAAACGGCTGTTTTAGCGAATATAAGTCGATTTGGGTGCATATTGTTGAGGGTCAAATTTTGTTTTCTCAGATTCGATTTTTTTCCTTGTTCGACAAAATTTCGAAACAAGCAAAGGGGAGATTGCAGAGCAAAATGTATTCGTTTCAAGCAATATCGAGCAGATTCAACGAAGATTGGTTTTCGATGGTGTTTAAAAGCTTCCCTATTGCCTTAAAAGGGCATAAACGGCCGTTTTAGCGCATGTAAATTGATTTGGAGGCATATTGTTGAGGGTCAAATTCTGTTTTCTCAGATTCGATTTTTTTCCTTGTTCGACAAAATTTCAGCAATATCGAGCAGATTCGACGAAGATTGGTTTTCGATAGTGTTTAAAAGCTTCCCTATTGCCTTAAAAGGGCATAAACGGCCGTTTCAGCGCATGTAAATTGATTTTGGGGCATATTGTTGAGGGTCAAATTTTGTTTTCTCAGATTCGATTTTTTTCCTTGTTCGACAAAATTTCGAAACAAGCAAAGTGGAGATTGCAGAGCAAAATGTATTCGTTTCAAGCAATATCGAGCAGATTCGACGAAAATTGGTTTTCGATAGTGTTTAAAAGCTTCCCTATTGCCTTAAAAGGGCATAAACGGCTGTTTTAGCGAATATAAGTCGATTTGGGTGCATATTGTTGAGGGTCAAATTTTGTTTTCTCAGATTCGATTTTTTTCCTTGTTCGACAAAATTTCGAAACAAGCAAAGGGGAGATTGCAGAGCAAAATGTATTCGTTTCAAGCAATATCGAGCAGATTCAACGAAGATTGGTTTTCGATGGTGTTTAAAAGCTTCCCTATTGCCTTAAAAGGGCATAAACGGCCGTTTTAGCGCATGTAAATTGATTTGGAGGCATATTGTTGAGGGTCAAATTCTGTTTTCTCAGATTCGATTTTTTTCCTTGTTCGACAAAATTTCAGCAATATCGAGCAGATTCGACGAAGATTGGTTTTCGATAGTGTTTAAAAGCTTCCCTATTGCCTTAAAAGGGCATAAACGGCCGTTTCAGCGCATGTAAATTGATTTTGGGGCATATTGTTGAGGGTCAAATTTTGTTTTCTCAGATTCGATTTTTTTCCTTGTTCGACAAAATTTCGAAACAAGCAAAGGGGAGATTGCAGAGCAAAATGTATTCGTTTCAAGCAATATCGAGCAGATTCAACGAAGATTGGTTTTCGATGGTGTTTAAAAGCTTCCCTATTGCCTTAAAAGGGCATAAACGGCCGTTTTAGCGCATGTAAATTGATTTGGGGGCATATTGTTGAGGGTCAAATTTTGTTTTCTCAGATTCGATTTTTTTCCTTGTTCGACAAAATTTCGAAACAAGCAAAGTGGAGATTGCAGAGCAAAATGTATTCGTTTCAAGCAATATCGAGCAGATTCGGCGAAGATTGGTTTTCGATAGTGTTTAAAAGCTTCCCTATTGCCTTAAAAGGGCATAAACGGCTGTTTTAGCGCATATAAATCGATTTGGGGGCATATTGTTGAGGGTCAAATTTTGTTTTCTCAGATTCGATTTTTTTCCTTGTTCGACAAAATTTCGAAACAAGCAAAGTGGAGATTGCAGAGCAAAATGTATTCGTTTCAAGCAATATCGAGCAGATTCGACGAAGATTGGTTTTCGATGGTGTTTAAAAGCTTCCCTATTGCCTTATAAGGGCATAAACGGCTGTTTTAGCGCATATAAGTCGATTTGGGGGCATATTGTTGAGGGTCAAATTTTGTTTTCTCAGATTCGATTTTTTCCTTGTTCGATGAAATTTGGAAATGAGCCAAGTAGAGATTGCAGAGCAAAATGTATTCGTTTCAAGCAATATCGAGCAGATTCGACGAAGATTGGTTTTCGATGGTGTTTAAAAGCTTCCCTATTGCCTTAAAAGGGCATAAACGGCCGTTTTAGCGCATGTAAATTGATTTGGGGGCATATTGTTGAGGGTCAAATTCTGTTTTCTCAGATTCGATTTTTTTTCCTTGTTCGACAAAATTTCGAAACAAGAAAAGTGGAGATTGCAGAGAAAAATGATTTCGTTTCAAGCAATATCGAGCAGATTCGACTAAGATTGGTTTTCGATGGTGTTTAAAAGCTTCCCTATTGCCTTAAAAGGGCATAAACGGCCGTTTTAGCGCATGTAAATTGATTTGGGGGCATATTGTTGAGGGTCAAATTCTGTTTTCTCAGATTCGATTTTTTTCCTTGTTCGACAAAATTTCGAAACAAGAAAAGTGGAGATTGCAGAGCAAAATGTATTCGTTTCAAGCAATATCGAGCAGATTCGACGAAGATTGGTTTTCGATAGTGTTAAAAAGCTTCCATATTGCCTTAAAAGGGCACAAACGGCCGTTTTAGCGCATATAAATCGATTTGGGGGCATATCGTTGAGGGTCTAATTTTGTTTTCTCAGATTCGATTTTTTTTTTTCCTTGTTCGACAAAATTTTGAAACAAGCAAAGTGGAGATTGTAGAGCAAAGTGTATTCGTTTAAAGCAATAATCGAGCAGATTCGACGAGGATTGGTTTTCGATAGTGTTTAAAAGCTTCCCTATTGCCTTAAAAGGGCATAAACGGCCGTTTTAGCGCATATAAATCGATTTGGGGGCATATTGTTGAGGGTCTAATTTTGTTTTCTCAGATTCGATTTTTTTTTTCCTTGTTCGACAAAATTTCGAAACAAGCAAAGTGGAGATTGTAGAGCAAAGTGTATTCGTTTAAAGCAATATCGAGCAGATTCGACGAAGATTGGTTTTCGATGATGACAATGACAATGACAATGAATTTTATTCTCAATAACGGCCCCTCACGGGGGCATGGGAGAAATACAACAAGTGTATATATACATAATTTTTTATATCAAGTATAAACATGATAAAAAACAAACAAAATCTTTGGCAACAACTTTTAACTAGCACACACTAAGAAAACTTAGCCATAATAATACTACAAAACCTTGATAAATTCTTTAACTGTTTAATATTTCTAACATTGAATAACTGGTACATCTTATATACATTTTGCCTCTTAAAATAATGACCTTTAACTACGGTAGCTGCTTCCGATCATTCTGAAATGCAGGGCACACTAAGACATAATGAAATTCATCCCCCTGATCTTGTAAGGAACACAAGCTGCGGCTTGGTACGAACAGTCACGTCACGTTCACGTTCACGTCACGTTCACGGTTCTGTACCTTTTGTGAAACAGGTCACCCAAATCTACGAAGTGTAGGGTAAAGTGACCCAACAATTTGTCGTTTTCCATGCCGGTAAAACTCGAAGTGTCGCGTTAACCAAATCGTGACGTGAGCGTTTAATCAAGATTTTTTAAATTGCAAACGCTTGTTACTAAGACTAGACATACACGCACAAAGAGATTTAAAAATGTCGACGAAAATGCCGATACCCCCTAATCAAATCTTTTCAATCATTATTTTTATAATATGTACGTGCATAATTCAGAGTAATCTGAGACGATAATATGCAGTTCTGTCATTTAGGTAATGTACAACCATACCACTTGCATTATTTGTCTTGTTATTGGAGTATTTCTAAAGACGTGTCGTGCGTGGATTTTGGCAAATGTTGATTTCCAGCTGAATTGCTACACGCAGCGGACAATTCAGTTCGCATACGCCTGAAGTTTCCGTGCTCGACGTCTGCGCGTACTGGCCCTTAACGGCGTTGTATGTGCATGCCTGTGAAAGTGAGTGAGTGAGTGAGTGAGTGAGTGAGTGAGTGAGTGAGTGACTGGCAGCAGTGATCAATGAGTTTAAAAGTAATAAAACAATGATTTGATTAATAGTGTTTATTTATGGTTATTGAATCGAGTCAATCTATAATCAGTCATTTAATCTAATAAACAATCAATTAATCAGTCAATCATTATAATGAAACAATCACACCAACCAATCAATATTAAATAAATCAATTAATGTATTTGACATTCGAACTAGCTACTTGTAGGCAGTGGCGTACCCAGGATTTTTTTCAAGGGGTGGGTGTAGGGGGGGGGGGGAATATTTCGTCAGACAAATTGAAGTAAGCAGGGGGGAGTGTGGGTAGGGGGTGTCCGTAGAAAATGACCGCAGCCGAGGACGAGACCAGGACCGGTCACAAATTTCGAGGCCGAGACCAAGACATTTCTTGAATTATGTAAGGGGGTGGGGATGGGGGTAGGGGGTGTCCATCCCCCAGCCCCCAGGCCTGTGTACGCCTATAATTGTATATTACATCAGTATAGGTAGGACGGGTTCTTTCACGATTAAATTTACCGAGAATTAGTCTCTTCTCAACGACAATTTACATTAATTTGTTTTACGCAAGCGCCAATTTACGTGAGCTTTCATGAATTGCATATAGTATATGTACAAACTGCTGGGTCACGTAACCCAACACTTCGTAGATTTGGGTGACCTGTTTCACAAAAGGTACAGAACCTGAACGTGACACTTCGTAGATTTGGGTGACCTGTTTCACAAAAGGTACAAAACCTTCACGTGACGTGAACGTGAACGTGACGTGACTGTTCGTACCAAGCCAATGAAAACTATAGGCTACAGAATGGTAATCAATTTGTACCAAGTTCAACGAACACATCTATAGTCCAGTCAATATCTATATAGGGTCTTGACCTCGGCAAAATTGCAACATGGGAATTTTCTTCGGAATTCTGTTCAGGAAACTCCCCTGAACAACGTAATAAAAGTCCTAAGAAATTGAAGCTACGGAAAGTGGTTTAATTTGCATTATAAATATAAGCTAAATATAATTTGCATATTTCTGAAATGCGGTGAGGGGTCATTTTCTATCTAGGAATAGCACAATATTGATAAAAACGATTATACTAGGGTAATTTAGGGCAAGGCATTCATTAACGGTGCTCATTTGCATGTGTCGTATAGGCAACGCCCTAAAAGCCAAGATGGTTGCCCCTAATTTGCATATTTATGAATATTATTGGTATTAAGTGGTTACAGCATCTAATGAGCAATCATTCCGGATTATTATTTTTCATTCATGTTCTAAATATGTAGTGAAGCTAATTCAGATTAGTTGCCACCTTGGAAACCTCTATCAATGCATATAATTGCATAATTG
Source organism: Echinarachnius parma (assembly GCA_037951105.1). Classification (NCBI taxonomy): domain Eukaryota; kingdom Metazoa; phylum Echinodermata; class Echinoidea; order Clypeasteroida; family Echinarachniidae; genus Echinarachnius; species Echinarachnius parma. The sequence goes on along the minus strand of JBAMJV010008992.1, from coordinate 15,290 downwards.
GGTTATTTACCTAATTTGCATATTTCCCCAAATTGAGTATATTGGCAGCCCGGAAAGTAAAAATTACAAGTTATACCACTTTTCCAAGGTTTTGGGTGGCAACAAGTCCATTTTTTATACTTAATTTCCATACAGCACCATGGCAACCTTCTTAAATCCAAGATGGCTGCTCCCCACATTTTCACATGTAATGATACACAACTTCATTCTTTTGGTTATATTAGAACAATATTATAATTTTTGGACTCAATTATTCGAATTAGCAATCGGAATACTTAAATTGCAATGTGCTAACAGTGAACAAATTATGCTAACAAAATGCCGTTAAAGTGGCAAATGGCATTATCTCCTTTAAAATGCCAAAGACGGCCATCTTGGATTTATGTGGGTTGCCAAGGTGATACGTTGAATCAAGTATCATAAATGGATTTCCTGCCCCCCAAAACCCTGGAAAAGTGGTATTGCACGTCATTTTTTACTTTCCCCCACCGGGGAATATGCAAATTAGGTAAATAATAAAATTATGCTAATTATATGCATTGCAATAGGTTGCCAAGGCGGCAACCAAGCTGAAGTATCTTTGATATGCATTTAGAACATGATTAAAGAAAAAATTACTATAATTATTGCTTATTAGAGGCTGTAGCCAATGAAAACCAATAATATTCATAAATATGCAAATTAGGAAGCAGCCATCTTGGATTTCAGGGTTTTCTCCATATGGCACTCGCAAACGAGCACCGGAAATGGATTCCTTGCCCCAAAATACCTTAGAATATTTGTTTTAATTTACTAGCGTACTATTCCTAGATATATAGAAAATGACCCCTGACCTAATTATTTCATAATTATGCAAATTTGCTAATTATCTTTATAATGCAAATTAAACCACTTTCCGCAACTCCGATTTCTTGGGACTTTTTTTTGGTTGTTAAGGGGAGTTTCCTGAACAGAATTCCGAAAAAAAATCCCGTGTTGCAATTTTGCCGAGGTTACCCCCTTATATATGCTAGATTGACTGGACTATTCTCCGGCCTGGTACTTGCTGTTTACGTTTCCATTGATTACTTTTTGCAATAGTATACCTTGCATTACATGCGCAATTAGCAGGCTGGCCTTCCGTTAATTGGCGCCCTTTATTACAAGTCAGTTTTTCTTTGGCCCTGGAACAATTCATATTAAAAATTTCGTGATCTCAAGTTGATATTCGTGTTATTTTGGTAAGTAGTACAACATAAATATATTTTGGGGCTTTTCTTTTTCATTTTAACGATCTATAATTACGGTGAAGTTGACTGATCGAGGGTGATTCGAAGCCGCATGCATCCCCGGGCCTGGCCCGAGCGTATAACCGGTAAAAGCCCCCCTGCTCGCAGAGCGGACCGTCGGTATACGCAGACTATACTACAGTCCCACATATAGGTATTGGGGATGTAGATGCATGCCATATGTGCTTCAATTCAGATTAGTATCTAACTCTAAGTGCGATGCAATTTATGTGAATTTTATCATAAAATCATTATTATGCATATTATTGGAGGGATTTTAATATACCCATGTTGTGAACCTTTTACTTTACAACGTCTAATTTAATCTTTGTTTGTTCATGATTTTGCCAAATTTGTTCATTAAAATTTGAATGATAAAAAGAATATTATAAATAATGTAATTGTAAATTGCTAATTATTTAATTATAATCTTGGAACAATATTTTGTAACTTGTAAGGGATAAACATAATGTGTTGCTTATCATGTGCAGGACTGCTTAGCTCATGGATACAACAGTCAACTAGTTCAGAAGAACGTTTGTAGAGTCCCAGTTAACTGGACCAATTTACTAGTAGATGTGGTAGAGTCCACATCTACAAAGTTAGATCGACAAATCTATCGCTTTCATGGCCTTTTTGACATTATTATTGTTATTTTCACTGTCGGCATTCTAGCGATAGACGCGACCGATACGCGGTGCCTTAAGAGGCAAGAACACCGTAGCTCTACAGTAAAAGTTACTTACGGAAAATCATTTTTGTTTGCACATAAAACACAACATATTTAGTATTTTGAGCGACATTTGTAGCCCTATCAATACATTTAGGGCTGTTATAATACTTTAACTCACCGATCTCGTGTGTCACTATACATGTCATTCTATAATTACGGCGAATTGTGAGATTTTCCACAATTTTCCATCACTCTTCGTCGGTCTTTCGCCGTTCAAACTGCCGTTATCGTACACAGATGCAATAATTACGGTATCGCTAGCGTGCACACAAAAAAAAAAAAAAAAAAAAAAACGACGCAAAATTAAAATGAGTTATTTGACTTGACAAACTGTTACCGCTACATTTTTAGCAAATAATTGTGGGCCAGTGATTCCAATAATTATTCGGTAGCGGTAACAGTTTGTCAAGTCAAATAACTCATTTAAATTTTGCGTCGTTTTTTTTTTTTTTTTTTTTGTGTGCACGCTAGCGATACCGTAATTATTGCATCTGTGTACGATAACGGCAGTTTGAACGGCGAAAGACCGACAAAGAGTGATGGAAAATTGTGGAAAATCTCACAATTCGCCGTAATTATAGAATGACATGTATAGTGACACACGAGATCGGTGAGTTAAAGTATTATAACAGCCCTAAATGTATTGATAGGGCTACAAATGTCGCTCAAAGTGTGAGAATGTGGTGTTTTATATGAACAAAAAAATCATTTTCCGTAACTAACTTTTACTCTCGAGTTACGGTGTTCTTACTGCGCAAGGCACAGTGTATAGATTGCGTCTATCGCTAGAATGCCGACAGTGAAAATAACAATAATAATGTCAAAAAGGCCATGAAAGCGATAGATTTGTCGATCTACTACAAAGTATATGGTCCACTCAGGTGGACCATTTACGCGCAATATATGGTAATACACGGGAGATTACCGTACTGCCTATTCATACACTGTACCGTTCATCAGTTGAACGTTGTGTGTTAGGATGCATCGGTAATGAAAACAGACGGGAAATAATCCTTTTTTTTCTACATTTTGGAATCTTCAAAACAACAAAGTCGGTAATTATTATCAAAGTATATGACTTAGAGATCACATAAACGAAAGTTTTTTTGCATTTGCTGGTAAATTTAGGGAGAAATCGGCCGACAAAAATTGTTTATTATTTGGATAGTGCAGCAGGCGGAAGAGGTTGATCTCCACACAATGCTACTGATACATGTCGTTAACTTATACCAGAACCATTTACATTGTAGATGTGATTTGTTTACAATTACATGCTACAAACGTTTTGTTCTGACGCAAAGGCAAAGCTATGCATAATGCATTTTCATGAGACTGTTTTTTTGCAGACAGAAAACATTAATTAAATTGTACCAGAATTTATTTTTTACCTGGATTTTTACACGATTTAGAATATGGGATCATTAATTAGTGCTGTAACTGACCTTGATGATCGGATCGTTTGATCGGATCGGCAAAATGTTATCGATCTTCGAAATCGGATCGATGATCGGGATCGGATGATCGGCTAAAAAAAAAAAAATATCGTTTTGTTTTTCTTTGGAAAATGATCCCCAAAAAACACATTTTGGGAATATAAATGAATACCAAAGCAACATATATCCATATTAATAAGCCCAATGTAATCTTGTACGGGTATACTTTAATTTCAAACTGATTACCTCTTCTTTTACAAAATTACTCACGCCGATTCTGAGCTTAGTCCCATGTGATTAATTTGGTGTAACCTTTCAAATACACATGGGACTAAGCTCAGAACCGGCGCGAGTAATTTCGTAAAAGGAGAGGTAATCAGTTTGAAATGAAAGCATACCCATACAAGATTACCTTGGGATTATTCATATGGATATATGTTGCTTTGGTATTCATTTATATTCCCAAAATATGTTTTGGGGGATCATTTTCCAAAGAAAAAAAAAAAAGATTTTTTTTTTTTTTTTTTTTTTTGCCGATCCGATCTTCCGATTTTGTCTGCATGATCGGAAATCGGCAAAAACGGTCCGATCATGTATGATCGGATCGTGATCGGCATTCGGATCGTGATCGGCATGCCGATCCGATGATCGGTTACAGCACTATCATTAATTCATTATCTTTGAGTTTGGAAATATTGGCACTTTTTTAGCAAAAGCTGTGTGATAGTCTGAAGCCTGAAAAGGCTGTAATACAATGCACTACTAACTAATGCTGTAACTGACCTTGATGATCGGATCGGTTGATCGGATCGGCAAAATTTTATCGATGATAGAAATCGGATCGGAGATTGGATCGGATCGGATAAATTTAAAAAATTTTTTTTTTAAATCGTTTTTTTTCTTCGGAAAATGATCCCAAAAAACATATTTTGGGAAAATAAATGAATACTAAAGCAACATATATCCATATGAATAAGCCTAAGGTAATCTTGTATGGGTATGCTTTAATTTCAAACTGAAAATACCTCTCCTTTTACAAAATTACTCGCGGCGATTCTGAACATATGCTGAAAGGTTACGCCAAACTAATCACATGGGACTGAGCTTAGAATCGCCGCGAGTAATTTTTGTAAAAGGAGAGGTAATCAGTTTGAAATGAAAGCATACCCATACAAGATTACCTTGGGCTTATTCATATATGGATATATGTTGCTTTCGTATTCATTTAGTTTCCCAAAATATGTAAAAAACATTTTTTTTTTTTTTTTTTTTTTTTTTTTGCCGATCCGATCTTCCGATTTTTTCTGCATGATCGGAAATCGGCAAAAACGGTCCGATCATGTATGATCGGATCGTGATCGGCATGCCGATCCGATGATCGGTTACAGCGTTACTACTAACGGCGCAGACCTGCAAGTGTGGCTAGGGACAAACACCAGCACAGGTTTTTTTCTTCTAGCTCAGTTGATAGAGCTCTGGTCTAGCAATCTGGAGGTCTCGGGTTCATATCCCGGGACACCCTTTTAAAAATGAATACTCTGAGGCAACATATATGTTCCAATGATCTAGCCATAAAATGACAAAAGATAAATCTTTTCATACATGTAGCTTATAATTTATATATTAAATTCATGAATAGGAAAAGGGTTGGTGTCATGTTAAATGGTCATAAAACCTGTGAAGGACTTGCTATTTATAATACAACATGGAGGGTTGCAATTTATACTCGTATCATTGATGAGGTTTTTCGAAAAGTGATACTTGAAGTTTAACAGTTGAATCATCTACTATTATTACTATATCATTGTAAAAGTCTTCTGAATGATATGTGATATTTGCATAGAAAAAGAACAATGTTTCCTAAAACTAGTGAAGAAGTAAAATTTGATGTCAGAATTTAGCCCCGATTTTTAGCGCGAGTATACAAACTTAGATACCAAGTATCTGAATTCTGATACTTTTGGACTTAGATTTAGAACACTTTTGAATTTAATGTTAAATGTCTCCATAACTAGGAGATACTTTACAAATCAAAACCCATCTACTGTTACCACAAGCAAAACAACACTGAAAGCTCCAAGTGATTTTGATCGAGTCTAGCAAAGTTAATGGATTACACTGTTAGCAGTGCAGCTTTTCATATTAAAGTAACTTCAAACATATTTAAGGAAACTTACCAGAAAGAAATTGAATTTAAATCAAAATGATCCTTCCTAAATCATTTGGTTACGAGCATACGAAAGGGTTTCATTGGTAGTACCCTGTACAAGGGTCTTTGTGGCTCGATGGATGAGCATGGATTTAGAAATCTGGTCTCGGGTTTAATACTTCAATACCAGACAGAGTCCATTTTTCTTTGCTTAATTCCATTCAATTTCTCAATGATCGGTTTCCTTGATGTTTGAATTGATGATATGATATTATATTCTTCTTTTCTTTATCTTTGCACTACAGACCAACTTGCTAATCACAAGAAACCATCTTGGACTGAAACTCTAACGTAGCAGTGGACAAGTGCACGTCATTCATCATGGCAGAAGGCAACGGCCCAGCGCAAGACACACTAGACGAACTTTGGAATCGCATCGGATGCTATGAGTTTGACAACGGTTCAAGCTACAATGAATCAGTCAGTGAATCATCAACGAATTGCCCGTCTCCAATGGAATCATTGTTGGAAGCAGGCCATACTTCTACAGAGATTGAGACAAGTTTAAAGGTAGGGGGTAATATCACTTCTCTGCTAACTGTCAAATCAGAGGCACCTAACTCAAACCTAGCAGCGCAACCATCCAACACTCCTAAATCATTGGATCATCGGTTCCTGTCTGCAACTCCCTCACATAGCAGTGTGACTCCTCCATTAAAAAAGAAAAATTACTTCAACAACTCAAGTAAAGGAACCCCTTCACCTCAACTATCTTTGATTTGTTTAACAAAACCAGAGATGTCACTGAATGTCAAGTTGGTCTCAGAGAGATCTTTGAATCATCAGGTACTGTCCTCAAAAGCCCCAACACACAGAAGCGAACCCCCTGCAATCACAGACCAATCAACTGCTCTTTACCTTGGTGACTCAAAGGCTTCAGCACCTATGCCTCGACCAACCTTCCATCCTGTAACAAAATCTGAGATCTCGTTTAATCATCACCTTCTGTACGCAGAGCCCCTATCAAACAGAGATGGAACTCATCCATCAACAGTGGTTCCTACCTTATGCAGGTCAGGTAGGTCCAATCCTTCAGCTCAACCATCAAGCAATCCTGGAATCAAATCCATTCCTTCAGGAATCGTACTGGGAGGAAATCATAGTGAATCATCGGCTTCAAACGTAAGCAGAGAGCACCACAGCAATGGGCTCCATATGGACACTCCAGAAGATGTACCAATGAGAATGGCACTGGGTGCATCAAGTACCATTCCTTGTGGATCAATAGCAACTGCAAACAGGGAGGTACAATCCAGCCAATGCCCTATGGACACCAACGTGGAGGACAAGAAATTTTTGTTTCACGTCCTACCTATTGATGGGAATCAACAAGAAAGCAGAAGAGTCAAAAGAGCCGCTGCGGAGAAAGCAAGAAGCGCATGGTTTGATGACAGAAATGACAGCGAGGAAGAGAATGTTGAAGATAACAATGACAATGACTACAATCCTCATAATGAAGAGGAAGAAAAGGACCAACCAAAACCTCACACGGAGCCCAGTTTTCGCCAGAAACTAGAAGCCCTTAAAAGACGGGTAGCCAAAAGTATTGATAGTAACAAAGACCATGGCATGAGAGAGGCCGTTAGTAAATCAAAGAGTGCATGGTATACTGACAGTGAAGAAAGCGAATCTGATAATGATAGTTATCAAGTTCATCAATTTCAAACTTCAACAGAATGGTTAAAAACTGAGGGAGAACGACCCAACATTGAGTCATATTTCTGCAATAGAGTTCAAGACTTTCAATCAAAGGGTAAATTTCTGGATTACACTCCAGAGGAAATCAGTGAGAATGTTGTGTGTGATTACATCGGCACTTCAAGAGCCATCAGGCTCGTTTGTAAACTTTGCAACAAAGATTGGACCAGGCTGGAGACCATGATCAAACACTCCATCTCCCATCTGAAGCGCAGCCGTTATTTCTGCCAAAAGTGTGGCCGCACTTTCCATTCTGAGGAATTGTATATTGTTCACGGTGACTTTCACCGTCTTGGAATGTGGCGGGAGATTGAAGGACCGGGCAGTCGCCGATACACGTGCACTATGTGTCACAAGTTCTTCCCCCATCCAGATTCACTGATCACTCACAGCAAAGAGCATGCAAATGAGCCACGTCCTTACGAATGCGGGGTCTGTGACAAAAAGTTCAAGACAACGCGTTGCCGTGTTAGGCATGAATTTTCGCACAAGACGAAGGAGAGGAGAATGAAATGCACGCTGTGCCCGGCTACTTGCAGTGATAGAACATTGTTGGACGAACACATGCAGATTCACAAACTCTACAACAAAGAAATCAATGGGTACTGCTGCGATCAGTGTCAAGCTACCTTCACCAGCTTCCATAAGTTAAAGCTCCACATGAAGACGCACAGTGCAAATGCTGTGTGTGAAAGATGCGGCGACGTGTTCAAGTCAATCCACCACCTGGCCAGTCACTGCTGCAGGACCACAGAGGAAGTTTTGCAGAGACGCAATCAAAAGAATCACCAATGCGAGGTGTGCGGCAAGAAGTTCCGTCTAGCGATGTTACTGAGGAGGCACATGCTTGTCCACACTCGTGAGCGCAAGTACAGCTGCGAGCACTGCGACATGGCCTTCCAGCAGTCCTGCAGTCGTGATAGACACCAGGCGCTGCACTTCAAGGATGGCAAGTTTCGCGAGGTGAAGAAACACACCATTAAAGTCAAGAAGGGAAAAGACGGACGTGTGTACAATTATTGAACCAATGAACCGTCAAAGTGCAATTAACTCGTATTATTGACCAAAGAGACTTTTTTAATTGTTGGAACGCATAGAGTTGTATCTTTTGTGACTCTTGTAACCTCCACCAATGTAGTGGCCAGTGATTTTAGTTTCCTTGCGTCCGTCTGCCCCATTTTTGAGAACAGTTTGACGGATCAATTTCAACATTTTATGACTATGAAGAAATGGACCATCTAGGTTTCTTTATTTATGTTTTACGTATACAATGTGCAGTGAATTAATCAATGGACAGAGATAAATTTCCTTAACATGTGTGTCTGTGGCTTTCCAAACTTAAATAATTAAACTCGATATTGACAACCACCAAGGAGATTCATGATAACCATGGTCCCCATCATTTCTCAATTAATGGACAAAGAATGTAAATTCATTTTAATCACTTGTTTACATATAATTGTTGCTTATTGTTGCCCATTGCATTACAGGAACCTGGTATACATTTTTCCCAGAAATGATATTTGAGACTTCAGTCATACACAAACCAAGATATAAGATTGCAGGATTCTCCTGACAGATATATTTGTGACATTTTTAGAGAAAGAGAACAATGTTTACCTTGTAAAATTGTTCGGCGAGGTTTCCAAATCCAGATATTGTGAATGAGCAAAGTGTCAGAGTTTGGATACTTTTGACTACAATCAAAAAGCATTCGGGAACGCCTTCCAATTCGTACAGAAATATTTCCAAAATTAGGGACGTGTGGTAAATTGAAGCCCATTTCATTCTTGAAGTTTGAAAGCTCCAAGTGATTTTGGTTGAATTTGACAAAGTTAATGGATCATTTTGAATATTAATTGTAATGGTTATCTAAAATTGTATTATATTTAGAGCACCTTTGGTCACTTATTGAATTCTATGATTGAAGTCATTTTTATGTTTGTGACAATATTCAATTTCTGTTCCATCAAGTTACTTTATTTATGCTACAGGTGGTGTATTTCCAATTTGATATTCTCACTCTGGTTCTAAAGGAGTGGTCACATTGGACACGACTCCCCACGACTAGACCCACGAATGCAGTATGCATTGGTACAAATCAATGGCAAGCCGTTTTTAACATTTATTCCTATTTCTTGATATCAAGAAATCGGATTCTTGATATCAAGAAATGCATTCGTGATATCAAGAAATGCATTCTTGATGGGTTCTTGATATCAAGAAATACTTTTCTGTATTGGTGATACTTGATAATTATCAAGAAAAAAACTGATATCAATAATTCAAATATTGATATCAAGAAATAGGAATAAATGTAAAACGGCTTGCCATAGATTTGTACCAATGCGTACGTGGGTCTAGTCGTGGGGAGTCGTGTCCAATGTGACCACTCCTTAAGAGTTGACATCTTATTTTGAAAGTTCTTGTGGCATGGTCAAATCAGTATGCAAATCACTTTTTGATATTAAGTTAGTTGTTGAATCGATTAAATGTATGTTTGTTTAACATGTTTACACATGTGTATTCTTCATCTGGTTTGTACCTGATTTGATATTCCCAATCTAGATTGAAAATCGGCTTGCTGTTTTGAATTCTAAAGAGAGGATGTACAGTGTACATGTAGAGCTGAATTGTATTATTTGGATAGGACTAAATTATGGCAACATGAATATTCAAATAATTGTACATGTAGTTCCTTGATTCAAGTCACTTGTTTTATCTTCAATTTCTGATTCAGTTTAATTTGTTTGTGTCTGATTTTATATTATCAAGTTCTAAACTCAGTTCACTATTGCAATTAGAGAAACAATGCAACCTAAAAAGACTTATAATTTGAGGTTCCTGAAATAGCAAGGCTATTTCACAGGTCCAGGTTCTATGTATTGTATTATTTCTAAGCCCTCCGTACAACCACTGAATGGAATAAGCTACTTCAATCTACAGTAAACCAGCCCTCACTTCATACATTCCAGAATGCGCTTGCTAAGGACCCTTCTGTCCTTAGGGGCTAACCACTCTCTCGGACCTACCTCCAGTTAAAACTCCTTGTTTTGGAGGAATAAACTACCAAGTACCAAGTACCAAGTACCCTCATTCCTGATATAACATGGTAAATGCAATGGGCTGAAGGTGCTTTTTAAAGCACCATTTCACTGCAGAGGTAAAAATTGTCGGTACATTTTTTAAAGCATGCATGTGGTCACTGTGGTTTTGTATAATTACTGAACACAATTGAATTATATTTGTTTCTGATTTGATACGCTCACTCTATAGTTTCAAAATCAACTTATTTTAAAGAGAGGTACTACATTACAAAAGAAAAAAAATAATTAAATTTCCCCCAACTGTTATAATAGTTACAAGCTCCATGATTCTGTATAGAATGGCAGGAGAACGTGCTGTACTGCATTCTATTTTCAGCTTGCACGCATCGATCATTGCTCTTCATGCATTTACATAAATTTGTATTAAATTAATCATTATTTAGAAATGAGCCTAGTTTTATTTAGTTCATACAATGATTTTATAATTATGAACGAAAAAAAAGGGTACCTCGAAGTATTATCTCTTTACATTGTCATGTAATTTTGAATTTATTTTATGACTATTGATATAATAAATGTAGCCTTCATGAATTTGTGTTTAACTCTGGTGATATTCATTGGGTCTGTATGAGGATAATAATGGACGGTTGTGATTTTTGTGTTGATGGAGATTGAACACAACGTTCATGGCAAGTGATTTGAAAATAACAATTTGGATGGTGAATTGTGACTTGGATGATGGCTAATTTTAAAGGGATAGTTGAGTTCTGGTAAAGAGAGTACAGTTTTGGTCAAACTGAATTTTAGTAACCAAAACCTGAACCATTACATTACAAACTAATAGTTATACCTACACCGTGCTCGAAAGGAATATATATAATAGGAATATATATAATTACAAATTATTAAGTAAAAAGCCCGTTATTATTCAAAAAGAGCCGTTCAAACTCAAGAGGGCGCTCATCGGTTTAAACCATTTAAAATGTAATACTGTGTATGTGATATGTTGTTGAAATAGTGATTAGATAGAGAGATAATCAACTATTTAAAAACCTTTTTTGTAAATTTTTGAAAAGAGGAAGCATTAAAAACATATCAACGCGGGCTGGTTCAAAATTATCGAATTGCGGGGTCCCACACTTATTACAAATGGTTATAATTATAGATATTTCAGGCATTTCTGAACCGATTTTGAAAAGTTTATTCTGTCATTCAAATTGTATGCTCTTTCGAATTTGACAATCAGTTTTTCATTATCTCAAAAAAAAAATTCTGTGTAGCGCCCTCTATACCAAAACTCAAATATAATACAATGTTGGTGGTGATTGTGCTGACAATGCTGTTGGTGATTTGTGCCGACAATGCTGTTGGCGATGGTGCATGCCAGGGGCGTCGAATCACGGGGGGGGGGGGGGGGGGGGGGGATGGGGGATATATCCCCCCCCCCCCCCCAATATTTGAGGTGGGGGGGATGGCCTTGTATTATCATCCCCCCCAGTGGCGTAATGAGCAAAAACTTTTGGGGGGGGCAGAACCAAATCCGGTTGGGTTGACCCAATGACGATGCGGAGCATCGTCCACGAGGCGCGAAGCGGCGATTTTTTGCTATTTTGAACCCCCGTAAGTGATGTCTTTTTGTCTAAGGGGGGTTTGAACCAATGACGATACGGAGCATCGTCCACGAGCCGCGAAGCGGCGATTTTTTTTTTTGTGCTATTTTGACCCCCCGTAAGTGATGTTTTCCACATCACAAATTTAACTTGGCAGCCCAAGGGGAGGGGTTTAAACCCCCTAAACCCCCCCCCCCGTAGATCCCGCCATTGCGAAGGAGCGAAGCGACTGAGCGGGTGGGGTGTGGGGTGGAGGGGGGGTGTCCCCCCTCTCACGGTAGGGAGCTTTTGCATTTTTGGACTTTAAACTGTTGCAATATGGGTCCATACATGTACCTGGAAAGGGAAATTCTGACTTGACTGACATTTAGTATACTGTGTGTTTTGTCCGGGGGGGGGGGGGGGGGGGGGGGGGTAGGCTACTCAGATTATAGTCGGACGGGGTTGTGCGGCTGAGACATCCCAACCCTTACCCACATCCAGGGTCCTTTTGCTGTAAATAGGTACTCATGTGTATGGATATATTTTGAAAAAATGGACCCATGTCCTAAGGATTATTTTGTGAAAAATGGACCCATGTCCTGAGGATTTCGGAACTTTAAATATTACATTTTTTAGCTGTAATATAATACAAATGGCCAATCATTTTGCATTTTTTGGATACATTTTTGTATTATTAGTGAACTGTACCATACTACAGGGGGCGGCGCCAGGGTATTTTCTAGGGAGGGCGAAAGTGTAAAAAATTGAGGGTGCGAAGCGACCGATTGGGGGGGGAGGGCAATTTTTACACTAGAATGGAGCTATCTGGTGCATATCGGAGGTGAAATTCTCAATTTTTCAAATGATTGAAAACAGTGAATAGTCTTCAATATTATGATGCGGTAATTTGCATAAATATTAATAATGCGAGGCGAGCTTTAAAATTTTAGCAATTTCACAGCGAAAAATTGCCATTTGTTTCAATATTATTGTATGGGGTATATTCGTTTTTATTACTTATGATATGGCGTTTATGAAGGGTAATATATAAACACTCGAGGTTGTGAAATATCATTTATGCGAGCGAGCGGAGCGAGCTTGAAATTTTTAGCAATTTCACATCGAAACATTTTTTGTTCCAATATTATTGTATAGGTATCTTCGTGTTTACAATATGGCGTTATGATGGGTAACATATAAACACCCGAGGTTGTGAAACATCATGTATGCGAGCGAGCGGAGCGAGCTTGAAATTTTAACAATTTCACAGCGGAAAATTGTCATTTGTTTCAAATATTGTATGGGTATATTCGTTTTATTACTTATGATATGGCGTTATATAACACCCGAGGTTGTGAAATATCATGTATGCGAGCGAGCGGAGCGAGTCTTGAAACATTTTAGCAATTTCACATCGGAAAATTGTCGTTTGTTTCAATATTGTATAGGTATATTCGTTTTATTTCTATGATATAGGGCGTTATATAACACCCGAGGTTGTGAAATATCATGTATGCAGCGAGCGGAGCGAGCTTGAAAAATTTTAGCAATTTCACATCGGCAAATCCCAAAATCCCGGAACAATGAGGGAGAAAGATGGGGAAAGGAATAAATGAAAAAAGGGACCCATGTCTAAGGATTTTTAAAAAGAAAATGGGACCCATGTCCTAAGGATCTTTCTTGTAAAAGTCACCCTTCCCAGCGGCACATCCCCGTATACCCAATATACGTGAGTACCCCCCCCCCCACCCCCCCCCCACCCCGGGGTGCGTTAGTGGCGTCATCATCGTCATGATTCTTAACCAGAAGAGGTTATGATTGATTCGTGAAGAAAAACAAAAATGCACACCCCAAAATAATATTCGCAAAGTGACATATTCAGTTCAAACAGTGCATCAAAGCCATTATCCCAGCTAGCCACCTGACGTCGGGCCGATGTCGGAAGTTGGTTGCCGGATGTTCGGCATATCGCCGTTGCTCGAGGTTAAAATGTCCGCCAGCCCAACATCGTCACGACGTCATTTTTGTGATATATTGGGCATAACGTCATTTTCCGACAATGGCCCAACATCATGTCATGAGATGATGGGAAGTAAGATCTGAGTTTTCTTGTCTAAAGAAAATACTCTTTCTTTCAATCGCTTTTATCGAATTAGATAAAAGCAATGATTGAAATTTATTTGGGGGGTCAAGCGCCCACCCCCCCCATGACCCCACCACCAGTACGCCAGTGATCCCCCAATATTTGGGGAGGGTAAAAAAAAAATAATAATAGTTTCTTATATACGTATGTCTTATGCTAGAAAGTCCTTACTCATACCTCCATAAGCAAAAGAAATGCGATCCAACCCTTTGGTTTTCTGCAAACTTGATTTCATTAATTGTGTTTATCTATAACACGGTAACTCAGAAACAAGTTTATAAAACGTGAAATTGATGCCTTAGGTATGCTCCAGATTGCACAATTTCAAGCCCAAAATGCAAAAGCTTCCTACCGTGGGAGGGGGGGACACCCCTCCCACACCCACCCCCAGCGCGGATCTACGGGGGGTGGGGGGGGGGGTGGGGGGGTTTAGTGGGTTTTAACCCCACCCCCCCCCCCTTGGGCTGCCAAAGTGAAAATGTGATGTGCATAGGAAAAAACCGCCATCAATTGTGTCCAGACCCACACAGTATCCGTATCGTCATTGGGTCAATCCCCCCCCCCCACCCCCTCTTAGCAAAATAGCCCCCCAAAAATTGCCTCGCCGCTACGCGGCTCGTGGACGATGCTCCGCATCGTCATTGGGTCAAACTCCCCCCCCCCCCCCCCCTTAGCAAAATAGCACAAAAAATAATCGCCGCTTCGTGGCTCGTGGACAATGCTCCGCATCGGTCATTGGGTCAAAACCCCCCCCCCCCCCTTAGCAGAATAGCAAAAGAAAATCGCCTCGCCGCTACGCGGCTCGTGGCAATGCTCATTGGGGTTAAAAAAAATCGCCTCGCACCGCTTCGCGGCTCTCGTGGACGATGCTCCGCATCGTCATTGGGTCAACCCACCCCCCTTAGCAACAAGCTAGATCCGCCCCTGCCACCCCATCGGGTCGCTTCGCTCCCTCGCAAATAACTGATCATCCCCCCCAACCATGAGAAGAAATCGACGCCCTTGGTGCCTGGTCCATAGGTGGATTTTTTTACGAGGACTGTCTTAAGTAATTAAAGGAACTACAGCGTCAAGATAGCCAAATTTTCACAATTAGGCTCTCTGTACTGTAGTTTTTCTCAAGAAAAAGAATTTGGCAGTCATTTCCCATGAAATTAATAAATTTGG
>JBAMJV010008991.1:0-38091 GCA_037951105.1 Echinarachnius parma | reverse complement strand
GGGATCGATTCAAACTAATCTACTTTCAATCATTGGTGTACATAATTAGGCCAAGGATCTGTATTAAACTGTATCATTGAAAATAGGACAGAAGGAACCTTTATAAAAATAGAGAAAATGTTATGCATGGACAATTAGAAAATACATTTTCAACCACGAAGCTAAAATACTACAAAATGGTGGAAAAGTTATATATTTGTTATATAACAAATATATATTATATTTTTGTTTGCAGCTACATGTATATTGTATTTTGATATTTATGTATCATTTATGCAATACTATATTATATTGATATTTTAATTTATGTATAACTATAAGGTTACTTCCCACCCACTCAGTCTCTGCTTCATGCATGCTATGTGCACATGTGCGAGCACATACTGTCATTAAATTTATGTAAAATAATGTATATAAAATGACTTTATCATGCATATAAAGTATGTGCACATGTGCAAGCTCATGGGCATTGTACTATCCTACAAAGCCTGCATAGGACTTACATACAATGTAGTATGCAAGAAGGCTTACTGTAGTTTAATGTACACAATGAACAACTCTTAGGCTCTGGTCAGCTTTTCTTTAGTCAGTTCTGATTCCTGTTGAATTAACCCTGAATTATTATTCTGGTATCCCCCTACTGTGCTAAAGCCATTCTGTATTATCACTGATTGATGTGCACAGTTCAGCCAACCCACAAACAGTGTGCACATAATAGAGGAGGCGACGCAAGAGAGAAAGAGAATAAGAAGGGGTGATGTGGAGATAAAAGGGGAAAGAGAGAAAGAGGGTGGGAGAAGGGGAGGAAGAAAGGGTGCAGATTAGTGAATGTATTGGATATCTACCAAATTCTGTATTATGTTCACAGAGTCAGCTAACCCACTAGTGGGCACATACTCAAGGAGGCGACAAAAGAGAGAAACAGAATGAGATGGAGAGAGGAAAGGGGAAAGAGGGAAAGAGAAGGGGAGAGGGAGTGCAGATTAGTGAATGTATTGGATATGTACTGCTTATAAAAACCACAAAGTGTGCACATAAGAAAGGAGGTAACAAAAGAGAGACAGAGAAAAGAATAAAAGACACATACCCCGTGTTCACACACAAAATTTTCAGCCCTTAATCATGACTAAAGAATCAGCAGCTGACCTATAGAATCAGCTTCTCATTAAAAATTCCTATGGCAAGCCCTTTGCGTAACAACTAGATAAACCCTGTTTTTTCTCAGATAAACTCAGTTTATCACCAGATAGACAGAGTTTTTCTGATAAACTGTGTTTATCTGGAGATAAACTGAGTTATCTGAGAAAACAGAGTGTATCTAGGTTTTACACAAATGGCCTGCCATTAGTCATGATTCTTTAGTCATGATTAAAGGGATGAAAATTTGTTGTTTGTGAGACACGCTGATAGAATTGAAGGGGAAAGAGAGGGACAGAATAGGGGAGTGCAAATTAGTGAATGTATTGGATATTTACCAACTTCTATATTTTGTTTACTGATTGATTTGCAGTTCTGCTAACCCTACAAAATGGTTGCTTACATAGGAGGTGACAAAAGATGGACAGAATCAGAAAGAATGAACAACATTAGGGATTTAGGATAGGAGAGTGGGATGAGTGGAAGAAGGGGGGGGGGGGGGGGGGTGAGGGTGGGGAAGGGGAAGAACAGTGAGTGCCTAGTGGATGTACTAGATCATAGCTATAAACCATGATACAGACTGTTGTAAAATGCTCTGAATAAGTAGTGATGAAATAGATAGCGAAAACTAAAAAACGAGGGAAGGGGAGATGGGGGTTTCAGAATAGTGAAAACCTGCACTAAATCTGTACCACATACTGGTTTATTTTGATCCATGCTGGTAGTGGTATACAAGTACAAGGCAGTTGCCCTTTACCTTACATACTGTGTAAGCCTACATCAATGTGCATTAGCAGTATGTAGAGTACATGAGCAAAGCACATACACTGTATGTATACAGTACTACTCGACAACACACACATTTGGTATGTGTTGGAGCCATAGCACATACAGTGAAGGGATTGGCACATTATGCATGCATGCTCATTTGCTATGAATGCTGCCAATGTGCTATGGGGGGAATGGGACACTTTTGGACAGTGTGAATTTCCACACCATTGGGTCAAAGGGTCAAACATTTTCAGATGGAGGAGGGGGGGGGGGGGATGAAGGGAAGGGGTTTGCTTTTGGGAGAGGAGGGAAATGATTGGGGTTTTCGCTCTTCCTTTATCTTATCTCTCATCCAAAATCTTATCTCTCATCCAAAGATTGAACCTCTCTCTCTCTTCATCCCTACTTTGATCATCACTTCCTTGCCTCCGATGATGATGTTCTGTGTAGCGATGTGCAGTGCTCCTCACTGCATTTTCCCAGTTTTCGCTTGTCTTTAGGCATTTAGCGTTTAGGTAAAACTAAGAGGATGCTGGATTATTCCACAGGGCTTGTATGTTTTGAGCTTCACCAAGGCTGTCTCCTTTATAATTCAGTCCTTGCCTTCATCGAGGCCGTATTCAATGGCCTCCCGTTTTGGGTCTTTGTCTTTTAATGCTGTGTGAGTGAGTTTAACCATAGACCTGTAGTAGGTCTATGGTTTAACGGTGACATTAATGCTGCCTTACTTCATTTTTTTTTACAAAGCCTGGGGTTCAGTCAAATCCATTTCTTGACGACTTCTATCGCTTGTTTTGGTTTGTCAATTATGCAACAATTTCAACATTTGTAATTAGAAACCCTATTGTTTTTTGGTTGTTTTTTTTTTATTCAAGAAAACAAATTGGAAACTGTTTTAGATTTGTGCTGACATAAATACCAAGAACAATGGCAACATTAAAATCTCAAGATCTTTTTCTGCATGATTGATGCATTCTAGATTGATACAATCCACTTTTTGTGTGTGTGCTTGTTATCCAAGTTTAGTAATGAGTCTGTTGAATGTTTTTAATTAAAGATTTGATAAGCGATGCAAATGCAGATAGGTTCTTGTACAAGAAAGATATACTTTCACCAATCTTTATTGTAAGGGTACACAAATTATCAATAACAACTACCAACAACTGGTAAAATGTTATCTTGCATTATAAAATGCTTATTTTTTAAATAATTATTACGCGACCATTGCTAAAAGTAAACAAATGATCAACAATTACATGTAGATCTGTGCATGGGTTCCCATATGCATGCTATCTGCTTAGACGTAAATAACTCTCCATTTATAATGTGATGAGTTTTTTTTTTCAATTTGAGATAATTGCAATTGATGCTATTTATATAAAGAAAATAGTCACAAACGTGTGCTACTGTTGATGAATACCAATAGTGACCCTTGCTTTAACCCTCCCCCCTAGGGAGGGGGGAACCTGGTGGGCTACGTTCAAGTACTACAAAGCTTTCAAAATCTTATAGGGAACGGGTTGAAATTGTAAAAAACTGGCCATAATTGCCTTTTGCAACAAAAACTCTATAATTATGAGGATTTAACTTGTTTTCCAAATCTGCGGAAAGTATGAAATTGTCCTTTAATTTAAAAAAAAAAATCCCGCAGATAAAACACTTCAGACATCATAAATATGCAGATGGCTTTGGCTGCTTGAGGTTATTTTTGGACATGCTTACTAGTTGATTGTATGATAATAAAAAAAGATGGCTCAGCATATATCATGACAGAGAATGATTTTGAAGTATATTTAAAGGAATCTAGTAACATTGTCAAAATCCTCTTGGAACTCTAGCAGTTCTCACATACCTCATTGTATTCGTATTCAAAATAGCCCCCTGAATACAGTAGGTAGCCCCTAAAATTACCATCTTAGGGTATTATGTGAAACAATTCTGGATATCCATCAGATTGGAAAAATAGCCCCCTAAAATAAAAAAATGTATTACTGCATTGCAATATAACTATGAATTATGACACTGGCATGCTCAAAACATTTTTTTAAAAATGATTACTAGGTCTACAATGCTGGTACCATTCTTGCGCAAATATGTTTCAATTTCTGTTTTTATAATATATATATTATATGACCGTATAATATGCTTTTGTGTAGTGGAGACAATTTGTCGGGGGACCTGATGCACGTTTGTAAAAATATGTGAATTGTTGAATATGAAAGAATAACATAATCCCTTGCAAACTGTAGGGGGTATTGGAAGATTGCTTTTCCATTATCAAAAAATCATTTAATTTTGTTCACTCCCATTGACGCAGTACAAAGGATGCAACTGTTAATTTAATGGTTGATTTGGAAATGGTGTAATTTCTGCAGTCTTTCTCTCTTTTTTTTCTCTATTTCTTTTATGATTTGAGTCTTTAAGCATTGTCAAGTTCAACAGCAATTGATGCGGAAACATTTAGGCGCGTTTAATTTTCAAGGGAAATTAGAAAATTAATCTACAGAGAGCTGTCAGTGTTGTTATAGCGATTCAGTTGAAATTGATGTATTGTCCGTATGTTTGCATGCGTTTTTCTAAATAATGCAGAGCTAAATGAAATGAAAAGGTCAATTGGAATTCTGCGCAGCTAACTTGGCCTAGAAATATGAAATGTCCTCTTAACCTGTTTGCTGATAGATTTTGCAATCCCCGTGAATTAATATAGGGCCCACAGGTTCCTGTAGGCAATGGGTTAAAAATACAGCAGCCTCTGCTTAATGGGCTAACATGTAAAGGGTTAGAATAATCTAAGGACATTTTCACCTCCTATTCAGGTACACATGTTATAAGGGTAAAATATGTACACCTTGCAAAAGTCTACCCAATTAAACAGAGACTATACTGTACTCCTCGGCATTATTTCAAAGTTTCTACCTCTAGTGCTAAATTCATGCTTATACTCGTGCAACAATTTCAACGCTATTTATTATTCCTTTCCATCAAGTTGCTTTTTACTAAAAATAGAAAACTTGACTCCTAGCTCATGCTGAGTAGAACAACACTTTACGATGTTACGATGGGAGTCGTCACTGTGTCACAGAGCCTTGAAGAGCGAAGAAGTGACAAAGTGATCAGTTCCTCTGACTTCCTCTAAAGGGATCTAGTCACTTTGTTGACATGTGCAAACAGTGATGGATGGTTGAAACAATGTGTATTGTTGTGATCTGATATGTCCACTGGGTAATGTGTAAAATGTCAGGTTAAATGGATGTTATATGGCCGAGTAATGAGCGAAAATGCAAAGTGATATTCACTATTCATTGCACTGACTTTGTTCATGATTATGACTATCCAGTGGATACTTTAAAAATCTGACAACTTCAAAAATCAATATCGTTTTAATGAAACGGAAATGTGAAAAACTGAAACCTGTCCCATGCTTCATTTGTTAATTAATACGAATACAACAAGGTATGAGAGAACCGCTAGAGTTCCAAGTAAGTTTTGAGGATTTGGACAATGTTACTAGATCCCTTTAAGAATAAGAGGGCCCTTTCTAAATAAGTGCTGAATTCATGCTTCATGCAACAATTTTATCACTATTTAAAAAAACTTTTTAATTACTTTCCATCAAGTGCCTTTTTCGTAAAAGAGAAATCTTCACTCCGTGTTAATACTTGGTACGACAACACGTTGCGATGTTACGTTGGGAGCTGTCACCGTGTCTGTCAGAGCTTTACGCGAAGAAGTGACAAAGTGATCCGTTCCTCGACTTCCTTTAAAGGGGCCCTTTTTCGTCAGAAGTATATTGTGTGTAAACAATTGAAAGGCATATTCTTCCTTGAAACCTTGCGTCACCAGCTGCTGCTAAGAGATTCATCCCCCCTTTTTTTATTTAAGAAAAGTAGCCGCATTTCCTCAGGAGATAGGGTTGGCTCCAGGTTTCTTCTGCTGTAGCTATAGATCGTAGCTTTTCTTGTCCGGCACCGCATATCACGTTTGTAATGCGCCATCGATCCGATCTACATTGTTACTTGTCGTAGTACTTGTAGTAAGCCTTTCTGAGGCACTGGCAAATAATTGAATGCTTTGAAAATATACTTAATAGCAAGAATTTATTATTTTAAATTATACTTCTTATACAACTTTAGAAGGTGTGCATGTATGATGTGTCTATTGTATTCGTTTCTATACTATACAACAATGTAAAACAGCCTAAAATATGTTCAACACTATTCGTACAACGTAAACTGCTATAAAATATTGTACAAAATGCATAATTATATAAACTACACAAAATGCACATTTAGAAAGCAAGATACATCGTAACTTCAAGATTAATTGCATGAATTATGTATACATACATGTACATACACGATTGGATAAACCCATGTACATGTACATGTAGATCTTGATGCATTCACATCACAATGTAAAAAAAGGTATAATAAACACATTTTGATACTAAGTTATGAACACATTTTTCAAGTTGTATAGTCTAACTTCTTCATTGTAAGGTGCTTGGGGTATTATAAAAACATGTCAAAAGCATGCCAGAAATGGTATCGTCATGGTGATCTATATATATGCATTTTTACACCATTTTAGAAGTGATTAGTGTAATTTGAATCTGACAAACAAGTATGTCTATTGTTGTGTGTGGAAATTAAAAGATTACAAGATATGAGGTGTTTTCCCTATCATAACAGTTAGCATTTAATCAAACATACCTTCAGTAAGAGCATGAATCGAGGCATCACATGTATATCAGTAGTCTTCAATGCAGCATTTTCAGGGATGTTGTGTAACTGTAGACATTAAGAAACCTAAATTAGTTCCTGTTTTGTGCAGTAAAATTGACTGAACGTTGTATACTTGTATGGATGGCATCTTTAAAAATTTCATGAAGAACAATCAGAAATGAACTTTGAAAATCTTTGTGACTTAGCTTTGTAACATGCACATTGTATTAACTCTATCTATCTAACAACCAAAAAAATACTTTTTTTTTCACGAGGGCGATTTTGAAAATTTTGAGGGAAAAAAACGGCTCACGGGGGCTCTTTTTTTTTAAACATCGTTTTCCCTGCTCAAAGGTCTAATAAATGATTATCATGATGTGATCTATCTGATTATGCCATGTTTGGTATGTTTCTGGCGCTTTCCGATCATGACATTTTTTTTGTTTTTTTGTTTTTTTTTTCGCCCTGTGCCGTGGCTCACGGGGGCGATTTTAAAGGTATCGGAGGCGAATCGCCCTTTGCCCCCGTGTATTTTTTTGGTTGCTATCTAAAATGTGATATCTTGTAGGCAAGGGGGCAACTAGCACTTGGGTTAACTAAAGCCTCGAAAGTTACCATGAACATTTTAGGCTTGTTTGAATAACGTTTTAAAGAGGTAAAATGTTCTTAGTGTGAACCTACCTCTATGTAACATAATTATACTGCTACTTGTACAGCAAGCAGTCAGGAGTGTGAAGTGGATGGCACCAAGTGTGGGAACACAACAAAGAGAGTATGTTATTATGTTACCAATGAATTCCTTCTAGCTCAACAATATGTTTCTTTTCTTTATTGTTTCCAGTGGTCATGTTTGAAGGGGCGAGTGTGAACCTGCCCCTGGGTAACTCATACTGCTACCTGTACTACAGCAGTCAAGAGTGTGGCATCACACCAGAGATTGTGTTATTTTGTGACCAATTGATATTTTTCTATCTTCTAACTTAACGTTTCTCTGTTAATATTTTGGTTACAGTGGTCGTGTTGGAAGGGGCGAGTGTGAACCTGCCCCTGGGTGACACATACTGCTTGCTACCTGTACAGCAGTCTGGAGTGAGGGATCACACCAGAGAGTACCGTATGTTATTTTGTGACCAATTGATATTTTCCATCTTCTAACTTAACGTTTCTCTGTTAATATTTTTGTTACAGTGGTCGTGTTGGAAGGGGCGAGTGTGAACCTGCCCCTGGGTAACACATACTGCTACCTGTACAGCAGTCAGGAGTGTGCGGAGGATGGCACCAAGTGTGGGAACACGACGGAGGAGTGCGACAATCGGGAGGTGGAGATTCCGTCCTGCTACGTCCTCTGGAAGAACGAGACCTCGAATGGCGGGGAGGTTGAGGTAAGACTTCTGTTAACCCCTTGACTATGGGAACCGGGTTGGTTGTGTACAAAGTCTACAGGGATTTCAGAAACTTGAAGGAAAAGGGTTATACAAAAAAAGTTATACAGTTACGAAATTTATATGTTGTTTGTAAGTACTCCTGATGACAAATAGTCAACCTTTTTGAAGCGTTGAGCCCCTCCTACCACCCATTCGTATAACTCATACCTGCGCTGTAGTTTAGAAAGTACATAACAACAGTCCTTTCCAGGATTACCCAAGAAAGAATACCAACAGCTTTTCTCAGGACTCTCCAAAATCTTCCCTTCTTACATGGTGCAACCGCAAGCCAACTGTATAGCTATACAATTATAAAATAAAAAACATCTGAAATACAAATGCCTTCATGTAATGTACATCTATATATATGTGCTATACTTATTGCCATCCACACTACCAGGACTTTCACATTGTTTTTGATGATAGGGAACTAGCCACCGCAGCCAAGTCGACAAAGATGAGCCTTAAAGGACATTCACAGTTGCTGACATTTTAAAGATATAGCAATACATTTAGAAAACTATAGAATAAATATACAGTATATAAATAACAGAATGGTCATGCCTGTTTGTACTGTCGCTTGCATGTACTACCTTCTTTTTTTATTTTTATTCCCCATAGTTTTACATCATACTTGAAAATGCTAGGGACCTTGCAATAATAGCCAGTTGATAGATATAAGCCTTCAAGGACGATTTCAGTACCTGCAATTATTAGAGACATAGCAATTATTACATATCAACATTATACATGTATGATAAAAATAATGGAATGTTTATGCCTGCATGTAGTGAACGAGCTTTTGACGTCCCCCTGACTTTCACATTGTTTTAAAGGGATCTAGTAACATTGTCCAAATCCACAAATCTTACTGAGAACACTCTTGTGGTTCTCTCATACCTTGTTGAATTTGTATTACCAATAGAAGCATGGAACAGGTTTTCGGTTTTTCAAATTTACCTTTCGTTTACAAGATTAAATTAAGATTGCATTTTTACTCATTACTTGGCCATATGATATCCATTTAATGTGAAATGTTCACACATTACTAAGTGGACATATCACATCACAACAATACACATTTTATCACCATTCATCACGATTGAAATGTTCAGATTTTTAATTATCCACTGGAAAGTTTTAACTGTGTACAAAATGAGTGAATTGGTGAAATGAGTTAGCGAATATCACCATTTATCACTTCACACTTCAACAAAGTTACTAGATCCCTTTAACAATTAAATAATATGAATCTTGCAATAGAAGTAAGTAGATATGAGCCTTCAAGGTCAATGTTAGCTTCTAAAAATATTTGACATTTTTAGCAATTAATTTAATCTGTACAAGAAGTGTATAAACAAGAAATAATTGATTGCAGGTTTGTATGTAGCATACATGTAATACAATATATGTCTGCAATATATGTTATACAACAATCAATTACATTTTTTATTATGATCTAGGTTCAATGATAATTAATTATAGATAAATTAATTATAATTTGAGTGTCTGAAGACCTGAAACTGGTGGCCCCAAACAAAGAAAAACATTAATAATTCTGTGTGTATTTGGTTGCCCATTCAGACCAGTGGAACTCGGGATCAATGAAATTTGGTGGCCCGAATCTATTTTTTAGTGGCCCCGGGCCTGCAGGCCCATGATAATTTTGATCACTGCATAGGGATGCCTCTACAAGGACAATGGTGGTATGCAGTAGCCTATGTAGAGCTATGCTAATATTTACATTTCTCTTGGGTAAAATGTACTGTCTCAATATTTACCCACTATTTAAACCTCTCAATACGTGTCATGAAAAGGCTGTTGGGTTAAAGGGATTTTACAGGTGTTTGCAGATCCTCTCCAAGAATGGATCCTGAAAAATTTGAAATGGACTAGCATGTAGTATGACTCAATATTTACTCACAGTGTGAACCTTTCAATACCCTGTCACATGATAAGGCTGTTGATTAACATGGTATTACAAGTATTTCAGATTGACTCCAATTTTTAGTGCGATTTAAAATAAGATCATCAGGGGAACGTGTGATTTTTGCTTTAGGTCTTGTTTGAAATGGCTTGTACTTTCTTTCTTTTTCTTCAACATTTAAATAGTGTTAATTAATTGAACTGCACATATCGATTCTCATTATTTTCTGAAAAAATTGCTCATTATGGAATTTTCAGAAAATGTATGAATTCTAACATGGATATATATTCTTTTATCCAGTTACTGATCACTTTCATTGGTTACAGGTAGCAAAAACAGAATGGGCCTTAAATGTAGTGCTTGTTCTGTGTATCCATGGTAACGAGGCAGTTAACAAAAGGATGACGGTGAAATACTTATGAGCTCGCTCGCATCAGCAGCACACACACACATACACACACACTGTTTCAGTTTATATATCTGGCAAACCGAACGAATCTCGGCCTTGGGATCATATCTGGCTAGATGTCACGTCTCGAGAAACTTGTTTGGCAAATATGCCGATGACTCCCAGGCATATCATTATGCAGTGATTTACTCCTCCCGCGTGTATCGTCAAACGTATGTATGTTGTAGCCAATGACAAACAGAGACTGCCCTCTAATGTAAATATACATTGCATGCAGCAACCGCCTTTGCAAGTCCTCGATATGATAATTATTGCGCGAAAACGAGGTTTGGTTCATGTGCATAATGTAGTCTTTTCTATTAAAGTTTTCTACTTTTCTTGCGGAGAGAAAATTGCAAACTTGTCTTGTTAAATGAGGAGAGAAAGAAATTAGCCAATTCTCCTTTTCAGAACAAAAATATGATGGTAGAATAGGAAATTAAATTATGGATTTATAAGAATGGCTACATACAAATTAGCTCAAACTACTTGTAAAATAAAATTAAAAATATCTGTCACCCCTCTTAAATCATCTAACTCGATCTTGATGTCTTCACACAAACTGTTTATTAATATCAAGCTCTCCAGTCCCATTCAATGCCATTTTGACCGGTGATCATGCAAGGTAGCTAGCAGACCCACTTGGGTGATTGCCTTGATACAGATGTTACATGAACTTGTTAAATGAACCTCTTCTGTTGTTTTTCTTGCTTTATTCAAGTCCCATTCAATGTCTTTCATGTTGTATATGTGCAAGTGATCATGCGAGGTTGTCATGAGAACCAGGGAGACTGCCTTGGCAAGAATCAGTTCATGAACTCCAGCTCGGCAGATGAAAACCTCTTCTGTTAGTCCCATTTACTATCTCTTGTTGTCTTTGTCTTTCTTGCTTTATTCTAGTCCCATTCAATGTCTTTCATGTTGTATATGTGCAGGTGATCATGCGAGTTTGTTATGAAAACCAGAGGCATTTCCTTGGCAAGAATCGGTGCATGAGCTGTAGCTCGGCAGATGAAAACCTCTTCTGTTAGTCCCATTTACTATCTCTCTTGTTGTCTTTCTTGCTTTATTCTAATCACATTCAATGTATTTTGTGTTATTTTACACAGGTGATCATGCGAGGTTGTTGGCAGAACCAGGGAGACTACCTTGACAAGGATCAGTGCATGAGCTCTAGCTCGGCAGATGAAAACCTATTTTGTTAGTCATCCAACTTGTTGTCTTTCTTGCTTATTCTAGTCCCATTCAATGTATTTCGTGTTGTATTTTGCACAGGTGATCATGCGAGGTTGTTGGCAGAACCAGGGTGACTGCCTTGACAAGGATCAGTGCATGAGCTCTAGCCCGGCAGACGAGAACCTCTTCTTTTGCTGCTGCGTTGGAAACCTCTGCAACATGAACTTCTCCTTCCTACCCACCCCAGAACCACCATCTACCATCAAGCCAGCCACCGTCACAGGTAATACCATGTACCTTGCAGTAGATAATAATAATACAAATAATAATAATATCTATTCTTATATCAGCGCAATATTGCGGTATTACAATGAAGTCTGGATACGCATAACCTCTTGAAAAGATATCCCCCAAAGACCTTCTTTAGGAGGCTTTGGCCAGTCAATACACTTTTATTTGTAGACAGCCTTGTTTATGAGATTGAGAATAAGAAGAAACAAAATGAGTGTGTTACTTACATGTATGATGAGGTTGAGGTAATTTCTTGTACCTTGTAGTAGATAACCCCAATGACCTGCTTCAGGAAGGTTCAACTTGTACTGTGACCATTGAATAAAGTATTATTAAGACAGCCATGTCTTTCAAGATTAGAAATATGAAATTAATTGTTATTGATAAAATATTTGAACTAGTCTTGATTGAGTTTTTTGTATTCAAATGTATTGAGGTAAGAAACTAACCAGGATTATATAATATAAATGAAAATGAGCAAATACTTCTGATCCCCCCCCCCCCCCTCAAATGTGGAGAGAGTATTTTGGAAACATCATACATATACATGTACATATCTTTCTACATTTGCAAGATTGAAGTACAAGAAGGTAGCTGTTTGCATACATTTAAAAAAAAAATCATCTGCAATTTGTTTCAAAGATGTGAAGTTATATAAAATGACTTTTGTTCTTACAAATTTTCCTCCAGGATCATCCATCGACGTTGAGAAGCGGCGCAAGAATGAGATGCTGACGCGAACCATCCTGTATTCCATCGTGCCGATCACCGCCGTAACCATCGTCATCATCGTGCTGTACTGGATGTGTCGCCGACACCGTTACCAGGCCCTGATCGCCATCCCGACCACGGAGCCGACGCCTTCACCGATGACGTCGCTCCCGCCCATCCAGCTGATCGAGATCAAGGCGCGGGGTCGATACGGCGCCGTCTGGAAGGCCACGTGTCTAAGCGACATGGTCGCCGTCAAGATCTTCCCCGTGCAGGACCGGGCTTCGTGGGCCAATGAGCGCGAGATCTACGGGTTGCCGCACATGCACCATGAGAATGTGTTGCGCTTCATCGGCGCGGAGAAGCGGGGCGAGAACCTGGACCAAGAACTGTGGCTGATTACCGAGTACCACCATCATGGCTCCCTCTGCGACTACCTCAAGGTATTTACCCTGTTCCCTACTAGACTTTGCTTTCTCCATCTAGAGTTGATACAGGGCCCGTTGGCAATGGGTCAATTGAAAGTGTTCCTATTTTTTCTTTATCCATCCAATCATGTTCCTGTAGTCCAGTGTTAAGTTTTTAGACTTGCCGCCTGTCTGCCACCTGAAGCAATCAAAATGTTTATCTTGGTAAGGTGGCAAGGAAAGCTTCCAGTTTTTGTGAAGAATGCTGTGTTTTACCCTTTTCAAAGGATATTTACCAATTTACTTGTCTTGCTTTTATTCGATCTCGGCCAATATTTTTCCTTGAAAAAGCTGTGTGGTTTAGGGCTATCCAGGGCCAAGTGTCTTGCATACGTACACAAAGAATTCCACCAACTACTGCCATCCAGTTCGTCAAGCCTAAAGTTGCACATCGAGACTTCAAGACCAAGAACGCTGTGTTTTTATTATTCAAATCCAGTGATATCTTACCATTCTTCTAACAATTCTTGCCTTGTTCCTTCCCCAGGCCAATGTTCTTTCATGGAAGGAGCTATGCGGCATAACACGAAGACATTCCACCGACCACCCAAGTCCTGTTCATCAATCCCACCATTGCCATTGAGTTCAAGAGCAAGAATGATGTGTACTTCCTACTCTCATTTAGAAATTATTACCATTTTACTTGCCCCTT
Organism: Echinarachnius parma; assembly: GCA_037951105.1. Taxonomy (NCBI): domain Eukaryota; kingdom Metazoa; phylum Echinodermata; class Echinoidea; order Clypeasteroida; family Echinarachniidae; genus Echinarachnius; species Echinarachnius parma. The sequence goes on along the minus strand of JBAMJV010008991.1, from coordinate 24,363 downwards.
TTTCTCTCCAGGCCAACGTTCTTTCATGGAAGGAGCTGTGCGGCATAGCACTGTCCATGGCCAAGGGACTAGCATACCTACACGAAGACATTCCACCGACCACCCAAGTCCCATTCATCAAGCCCGCCATCGCACATCGCGACTTCAAGAGTAAGAACGTCCTACTCAAGAACAACACTACGGCATGCATCGCAGACTTTGGACTGGCCTGCGAGTTTGAGGCCGGCAAAAATCCGGGAGATTCACACGGCCAAGTGAGTAGTAATTCAAAAACATTTGGATCGCATGTCCACTACATAGACTGGTACGGGGTGTTGAAATGGTTCAAGCTGTTGCGCATGCGCTGCACGTCTGCTCTCTCGTCGGCTTGTCCAATACCAGGTTGTAGGCCAGAAAATCCCTGGGGGGTGTTTCACAAAGATCCTAAGTTGATCTTAGCACTAAGATGGTCTTAAATATTATGGAAAGCCATTAGTGTCTTGAAACATTTTTGTAAAAGTTATGTTGAAATGCATAAAATGTTGATTCAAATCATATATATTTTCTAATTATCAAAGAGATTTCATGAATTTTATGTGAAGATTATGAATCTCTTTGATAATTAGAAAATATATATATGATTTTATGCATTTCAACATAACTTTTATAAAACTGTTTCAAGACAGTAATGGCTTTCCATAATATTTAAGACCATCTTAGTGCTAAGATCAACTTACGATCTTTGTGAAACACCCCCCTGATCTTCCATCCTAGAATCTGGTATGAAGAGCGGATGTATGACTTATATGCACACTTGCTTTAACTCATTCAGGACTGGTCCCCAAACTACTTGGGCTGGGGTCTATAAACAATGCATGGTATAGTAAAATCAATCAGTCCTGAGTGGGTTAAACATGGTATACCAGTCCACCCACATCTTGTTATGAAGACAAATTTTGGATTAAGATTGGAAGTCATGTATTTAATTCCAAGAATAAAAAAAAAATAGGAGTAATTATCTCCAACTTCAACTCAAAACTGCTTCATTAAATTTATTTTTCATTTGTGAGTCTTCATTTAATATGCCAGCTTCATTTTGTGATTATACGATATATACTCCGCAAAAAAAGAAACTGGACACTTGTATAAGTTGAAATATTTCATACCAATGTACGATAAAGTGTACATGATCATATATCAAATTAATGGGAATTTAGTCCTCTACATGCAGGGTATAATTTAAAGGTGTAATCGTTCATGCATGAAATACCATGGTCAATTAACACTAGCAAGGTCTGTTTTCAAAAATAGCAAAACAATGGAGGACCACACCATTCGACTGAAATGATAATAAGCGTTTCACTTAAAACAAGATGTGCGGGGCAAGTAAATTATGACATTATTCAACTTTATTGTTATGAACAAACTCTGGAAATACAAATTTGTCAATAAAACAGGGTCAGGTTATGAGAGCATTATCATAATGGTCTGTATTACAGGCATGAAGCTTGTCTATTTCATGTGTCCCCTGCAATTTTAACCATAGTTACCTAGAGAAATGTCATGTTAAAGACTGCCCAAATCTTTGACCAAGGGTGACTTCAGGTTTTGAAGATCTTTGGACTACGGTATAATTCTTGAGAAAAATTTATACCATTTTCATGCTGAAATAAGGGCACAAACTGTGGTTTTGACTAATAAAGCTTTGCCATGGAATTCCCCATTTTGTTACTTTTGGATGAAAATAACACCTTTAACGTTCACAATTTGTCTTCATTTATACTCTTTATTGAGATGAAGATAGAAAAGGTCACATTTGTATTGAAAAATTATGCCATCTCATGAATATAGCGTTTTAGATTAGGCTTATCAACATTTATATGGTTGAGTGGATGTTCCATTTTTGCTATTTTTGAAAACAGACTTTGGTGTGGTTAATTGACCGTGACAAGTCATGCATGAATGATTTCATCTGGATTTCATGCGAATATTGAAGAGGGTAATTTTATCTTTAATTTGATATACAATATCATATATTTTATCGTTAATGAATACGAAATATTTGGTCTCATACAAGTGTCCAGTTTCTTTTTTTGCGGAGTATACATTGATATATACATGTATATTTTTTTGTAGGTTTACTTTTAGTTGTATGATGCATCAAGCATTCTCACAAAATAAACAATCTCAAAATCAATTTAACAGAGTATAATGCAACAATTAATAGAAAGCCAAAAAGACACTATAAATATTAAATATATATATACCGTAGAACACCATCGTCAAGCACCCCCAAGCACCTATATGCATCTTGCTTTTAAAGAGCGCACGCTCTCTGTCCAAACGGGAAACTTTAATCAAGAATGCAAATAATGGTGAGGATTATTCATGAGGATAATAATGGAGGTGAATCTCATGGGAACGTCTTTAAAAGCAAGATGTGTATAGGTGCTTGGGGGGTGCTTGACGATGGTGTTCTACAGTATATGGGTAGAAGAAAAAAAAAATAACCATGACAATTTAACAACTGGTGATTGGCTAACAAAAATGAAAAAGAAAACATATATATTTATGCTTTTACTTTATATCTGTACATTTCAACTATCAATGTGATGTATATTAGAATTCTTAAATTCTATAGATAGTCCGAAATGTGACACTTTATTAATTTTTGATAATCATTTATTTATAAATGTTTGCGTTTTCCCCTTTGTTTATAGGGCGGAACAAGCAAGGAAAAAAATTTATTTTTCATTTTAGGGGGCTACTTTTTCAATCTGATGGATATCACAAAATATTTCACATAATACCTACCCTATGGTATTTTTAGGGGCTACCTACTGATTTTAGGGGGCTATTTCGAAAATCAGGGGGCAAAGTCGCCCTCAGCCCCCCTGTATTTCCTACCCTGGGAACAAGACAGTACATGCCATGGCCCCAGACGTGCTAAAGGGGGCTATTCAAATTCAATTCAAGATTCCAATAGTAATTCATTTTTAATGTTTGCATTTCACCCCCCTATGTTCTTAGGTCGGAACAAGACGATACATGGCCCCAGAGGTGCTAGAGGGGGCTATCCAATTCAAGCGAGACGCTTTTCTACGCATTGACATGTATGCCTTTGGCTTAGTACTGTGGGAGCTGGTCACAAGATGCACAGCGCAAGATGGTGAGACATTTTATCTTTCTGTGGGTTTTTTTGTTTTTTTCGCTCTATCACCCTTTTATTTTATTGGAAAGGGCATGTGTTTTCAATTTAATTCAATCAATTAAATATTTTATTGTTCACAATATCACAATTAATAGCGATTAATCAGATTCATATAATGCAAACACATCTGAAAATCAACATTATATGACAGAAGCATGTACATACATGCATCGTCATACACCGTTATAAACATTATGAACATTAAGAAAAGGCAAGTGTAGAAAGAGATTTAGGAAAAAGTAGACTGTTCTCTTCTCTTCCCTGTAAAGCTTTTGTTCATTGAGATTTTGTGCATTAAAAATAGCATGCTGACATTTTTTTTTGCATCTTTTTTATTGCATTTTGGGAGCTACATGTAAATTGCCCACAAACCCCATTTTTGTTCACACCACTGTAATAGTTGCATTTATGAAAGTCGGTTATGAGCTGATATCAGTCCTGGCACAGTTTCACAGAGCGCGACAATTCCCTGAAATCGTTGCATTGTTCATCCAAGATAATAGCACTTTTGATTTCACGCTTGACTTGGCCGTCAATGCATTTGACCCAATTAGGTGAATTGTTAGTACTGTGTATTGTGGGGGCTGTGTGCACTGTGTAAATGGGTAGAAATGTTTCTCTTTGTGCTGTATTTTAATTATAAACATGGAAAGACAGCTGGGGAGAAATATTGTTACTGTGTTATTTGGTGTACGTGATTCATACAATACTCTGTGACATTAAAGTGATCCTTTAACGTTATATTTTTTCCCCGAAGTGATATTTGAGACTTCAATCATATACCGATGTCATTTTAAGATTGTGGAGAATGATATGTAAGATATTCATAGAAAAAGAATAATGGTTACCCAGTGAAAAAAGTGTAAATCGATGTCTGATTTTATCCCGATCGTTCGCGTGAAGTATTCAAATTCAGATACTATGGACGATTGACTATCTGAATTCGAATACTCTTTACTACGGTCAAAAGTGTCCACAGACGCTTTCAAAATTCAATCTTAAATATCTCCATAATAAGGGAGACATTTGAAAAATAAAAACCCATTTCATTCTTCTGTTACCATAAGCCAAACAACAAGGTACAAGAGAAGTGTGAAAGCTCCAAGTGATTTTGGTTGAATTTGACAAAGTTAATGGATCATTTTAAGACAATGATATTTTTATGAAAATTTGTAATTTAACTTCATTTCTGGTACGTTTGATGAAAATTTGTAATTTTAAATTCATTTCTGGTACATTTGATGAAAATGTGTAATTTAACTTAATTAATTTCTGTTTGGTTTTGATTATCTGCAGGTCCGGTCCCCGAGTACCGGTTGCCGTTTGAAGAGGAGATCGGTCAGGCATTGTCACTGGAGGACATGCAGGAGTGGGTAGTGGTCAAGAGGAATCGGCCAGCCATACTTGACCACTGGCTCAAGCATAGGGTGAGTCTTGTCAAAGTAATGATCTAGTAGTTTTATTTATAGGCAGGAGTGGGTAGTGGTCAAGAGGAATCGGCCAGCCATACTTGACCACTGGCTCAAGCATAGGGTGAGTCTTGTCAAAGGAATGATCTAATAGTTTGATTTAAAGGAATAAAAATGATTCTTGAAAGTGCAGAGTGGGTAATGTTCAAGAGATAACGGCCAGCCATACTTGACACTGGCTCAAGCATAGGGTAAGTCTTGTAATATGTACATTTTGAATACAGTCTTTAACGAGTAATGATCTAATACAGTCAAACCTGTCTAAGTGGCCACCTGTCCATAGCAGCCAACCTGCAGTGACCACCAAAAGTGATCCCCTGCAAAGAAAAAGAGTGTTATTGAAATTGTCTACAGTGGCCACTTTTCTTGTTTCGATAATGTGGTCACTATACACAGGTTTGACTGTGATGTAATCCTGATTAGAGTATGTAAGATATTTGATGTAATCCTGATTAGAGTATGGAAGATATTTGATGTGGTATGCAATCTGAAGGATAAAAGAATTCTGAAGCTCATTTTGTTTGTCATTAATGCATGGTTGCTTAGAGACATGCAGGTGTGGGAAGTGGTCAAGAATAAATAGCCAGTCATACTTGACCATTTTTTCAGGCCTAGAGTTTGTTGCATCTATTGTTTGCACATCATCATTTTATTTTAAATAATACAGAAGTTTTGTTATCCTTCATTTTTAATTGAACAATTTGATCAAAGGCATTTAACTTAAAACAAAATGGGGATTTTGTGATTTATTTATATTCTGTATGTTTTTTATGTTTCTCTACTCAGGGCCTGGAGCTGCTGTGTGAGACCATAGAGGAGTGCTGGGACCAGGACGCGGAGGCGCGTCTCTCAGCGGGGTGTGTGGAGGAGAGGATAGCCCAGTTCAGCAACAGCCACCTCAACGGGCACTACCACCCGCCTCCCCAGCCAAACAACACCCACTCGCCACTCATCATGGACTCCAGCCTCTCCCCACTCATCATGGAGACCATGCACTGTATAAACAGCCCCAGCTACGATAACACAAACAACACGGAGAGCACGGACCTGATGCTCTACCGCAACTCCCCCTCACCCCCGCCCAAGGAGTCCAACTTATAGGGGTGGCTGTTTTCACCCCCTACCTTCGCCCCCCTTGAACACTTAAACCTGACTCCACTATCCCAAAGACTGCTTTGAATACCTCTATGGAGGATGTGGGATATTTGTGGAGGATGCTGATGAGGAGGAGGAGGAGGAGGAGGAAACTTCAGTGGTGCGCTTTCATTCGTCCCTCCTTTCAACTCCAGAGACAAGTAGAGGTGGCCGTTTCAGCGCGCCAAAGTCTGAACTCTAGCTCTGCCGGCCTAGGAGTGACTGCACGAATTACATCTGGAAAGGATGCATAGGATTGGAGGAGGAAGTAGAGAAGGAGGAGGAAGATGAGGAGGGGGAGGTGGAGGTGTTGTGCCCTACTCCCATCACCCTAAGAGTGACTGCCTAAGGCTCATAGAGGTGTAGACATCATTGCCCCACCTTTGCCCCCTCCCCTCTCCATAGCGGTGTCAACATACTTTAGCTACCTCGCAAAAGGATGCGGGAGATTTGAGTTTGACGAGGAGGTAGAAGGTGGAGAACAACTTGATGATGCACTTTCTCGCCCCTTCCCGTCATGTCTAGATGCGTGCCAGCCAGCCGCTGAAGTGGTGTTCCGATCTCTATCACCACAAGATGAACTGCTCTTGTACGTCTTTACAGGTCAAAGGTCACATATGATTGGCGGAGGACAACGAGATGGAGACGGAGGGAGGAGGAGACGACGAAGGAGGAAATCGATGGTGCGCTTTCTCACACCTCCTTTTCTCTAAAGGAGTGCCAAATAGGTGCAGCGGTGTCTCTTTTGTGCCCCTTCCGACTAAGTAACCACCCCGTGACCTCTTCAGACACATGAGGTGGGAAGAGGGGTGTGCTCTAGAGAAAACGGTCTTAACTCAACATCATAACATCAACTGTTCATATCTTAACATGCCTGCAGCTCCAAAGACATTGTATGTTTTGTTATGGTGCACATCGGCACTGGACGAGTTTAGAGAAGATATTTATATTAACCCGTTGATAGCCCGTGCCATGGGAGCCCGGTGTACCGTGTATTGCCTGGATAGGCGTGACAAAAAGCAGCAGACAACGGGTTAGATGGGCAAGACACAAGAGGTTTGAATGCAGTGCAGAGAATATGTATCTTATCTAGCAGAGAGAGGCTAGCTAGTTCTGTTTGTCAAATGTTTTTTTTTTTCCAAGACAAAATGTGAATGTAACAGAGTAGAGCACTGTGAACTTGATAGAAGAAAGGATGTAGATTTTGTTGTTAGTCAACATGTTATAAGACCAAATGCAAATTTCACACCGATGATGCCAAAAACAAACACACATAGATAATAATAATAATAATAACTATATATTTATAACATACGCACATCTGTCAGCAGACACTCGTGGCGCACAATTATCATTATTACCCCCGGTCATCTGGGCACATTTTGTGCACTTTCTCAACTCCCCGGGGTGTATACTAGCTGCGAGCAACCTTTATGCTTGATTGAGCATGGAAAACGAGTTGAACGGAACCGGGCAAAAGTAAGGGACAACAAAAAGTTGTTCCGCGAGTATCATGTCCACACCAAGCCAAGGATCACGGTACTCTCTCACGCTGGATTAGTTTTGCGCTGAAATCAGAAGCATGAGCTAGTCTTTTCAGTAGAGCAAGGGAAAACCAAGGGACTGCACTGCTTATGTTATGGTCACTAATTGCACATTGAAAGAGACTTTACATTGGGAAGGCAAAAGCAATGATATATATGTACATGTATCTTCTTGCATTGTTTGGAAGAGCACAAACGGGACTGTGTTGTCGTGTTGAGGCATTTTCTAATAACAAGTGGAAAAAAGCTGAAAAAAGAAGGAACAATTTGAAGAAAAAAAGAAACAACTTGTATGTAAATAAATCTCTTCAGAGAGAAAATTCTTGTTCAGTTTATATATTATGCAGACTTTTCAGGAGATTGCGATGTATTTGTGTTGTACCATTGCGTACCAGTATGTGTTTTTCTTCTTCTTTTTTAAGGTACGTGTAGTGTAAAAAACAGTGTAACACAACCTCATAGGGTATAAGCACAGTGTTTGCGTCTCTATGAATTATGATGAATGCCTTGTTTGTTGAGCTTTACAAAGCTAGTTTACTGCTTTAATTAATAGACATGTTCCCTGCTGCATGAGTAACAGTTTTATTTTAAAATGTTATATGTTTCACATGTGTATATTTTATTTTTCTAATGTGCTTTGTTTTTATGTTTGTACAGTTATTTTTATTTTCCTAAAATATCTTTCCCACTCTCTCTCCTCTTTTCCTACGCAAAGCAGAAATTTGAAATTCTTGGAAGTATTGTAATGAAATCAAAGATATTTTGATGCCATTTTCGGACAAAATGACAGTAACGATCCTTCCGTAAGTCTCAGGTAATAGGTCTAAAATATTCCCTAATACGTCCAGTGATAATTTTAGCATTAATAATGATTATTAAACTCCCAATATATTGTAATAGTTTTTATACAATAAGATGGGTGACTTTTATATATTTATTATCTTTTTTTTTTTCGGGGGGGGGGGGGGGGGGGGTAAAGATATTTGAGCATTTGGCAAAAGCTATTGAATGATGTATTCAACGAACATTGGGTGGGATAAAGCTTAAATTTCTACCAATATGTATTTTTCTGTTGTGGCACCACATTTGAAGATAATGTTAAATAGATAGTCAGTCGATGGTGGGCATTTTAATGATTCATAACATTAACAACATGCTGCAAATAAGGAAGGCTTGTTTATCTAGTAAAATTAAGCTCTAAACTTTGGGCCACTGTCACTATTTCCAAATTTTACTTGCCCGACAAGGCAACAAAAATGAACAGACATTTTTCATTGTTTGGGGCCATACAATTTTTTTTTTTTCAGGCCATCATTTTAAAAGTTCTTATTTTTATTCCATATGTCATGATCCCTCACTTCTTAATGCTGGATCTTTCTCATTGATTTGCTAGAGTCCAGATTTTAAACAAGCTTGTTTTGTAATTGCTTTTTGTCGCCAACTTGTGTGTACGCGCATGCTGCAATAAAAAAAATCTTTTATTTAATTAAGTGTTGTGAAACAAATTCTAGCTCAAAACCCGCAAAGCCCTCATTTGTCGATAATTTCATAGCACGTGTCTTTCAGTAGTTAGTATTGGTTGAATCTCTGCTTCAAATATTACATTTCTTTAGTCCTTGGGGTTAGTGAGTTTTCGGCTGCAAATCGAGGGTGTGAACGGGCATGCGCTGACGTCACGATTAGCGGGTCCAGATTTGCAGTAGTTACCTCCCTACTATGAAAGTTAAATGTACATGCCAAGTCCCGCAGGTTGCCTAGCATTTCCTTTTAAACTCGAGAGTGGCCATTTCTAAGTAAAACCCCAAGAACAGACAGAGAATTTACATTTATAGTAACTAATACTGGATTATATGGATCTTTACATCTTCGTCTATCTTGGATCATGTCTATATGTTATGTTTTCTTGTAATGTCTAAAAAGTGTCTATTACACCTATGTGTATTTTATGTTCTAGTTGAAACCAAAGCAACAAAAGATTATTTTTGTGATACTTAGTTTGTAGACTTACTAGCAAACTTAGCTCACAATCGGGTTGGTTCACCAGATCCATAGCCACTGATGTATATTCGGTATGTGGATGAGATGAGCTCCACGGTTGAATGAGACAAGGAGCATTTGCTCTGGCCACATTCTGTCACGTGATAATCGTTTCCGGTGTAGTGAGATCGATGAGCTATCAATTGCCCAGTGCCCTTCTCGTGCATGTTCATGGACAATGACTAAACCAACAACAACATCATGGATGTGGTATTAGATACCTACTTAACTCAACTCTTCACCATCGAGTTGAAAAGGGAATACTCTGTCTATACCTCTCTGCATCGGTGGAGTATAGGCACTCATTAGCTGGCCCTATCAGGTGACACACCACCTGATCCAAATGATCACATGATCTGTATACAACAGTGCAGCAGGCAGGGAATGCACTCCAAGGCATCATTGATCAATCAATGTATTATAAAGCCATGACCAACTTCATCCATATAAATCTAGTGTGTGAAATAGATCTGTTTGTGTGTACATAGGTATTTGCTTTAATTATTTCATCAACTGCCTTGTTTGTCATTTCAAAGATTCTTTGTTCATACAATGTAGTAATCGTTTCATTTTGTTTTTGTTATTTGAAAGGTTTTCTGATTATTTTTTTGTTTCTGATTAGTTTATGGTTTGTTTGTAACTTAAGTATTTCATGTGTGGCATTCTCTGTGCTTGTGATAGAAAAAAAACTACCTGTAATTTTAGTGTATGAAAAGGATGTATATTATTTACTTTGTTCTGTGCATCATTACATTTATTTATGCTGTAGAGCTCATTTCTTCATTCTCTAAAGCCTCAAGTTTTGTTTTCTTTGTAGAAGTTGAGAATAAGTTACTAGTAGTATATATCGGTAAGCACCGCTCAGGAAGACCGGGGTATTGCATTTGCTCTCACATATCGCTTCAAACCCTTTCTTCATCCAACAGTATTATGACCAAAGCTAGCGCTACTTGGTGGGTGAAAGGAAGCAAGCTGTTTAATTTATTACAGTTCTCTCTGCTCTCTATACTCAAATTGGCAATGCGGAGGTGCTTTGATCAGTAGAATTGATAAAGATAAAGGCAATACGACAGCCGACTGGGCCCCGTTTTCATACAACTTTTCCAGTTGCTGTAAATGTCCAATTATTGTAACTACTTTGGCAACGTCTATAATGCTCCATGTTGATTGGCTGTTGACATCGTAGATACAGTAATTCACATCTACAACAATTAGTAAAGTTTTATGAAATGGGGGGGGGGGGGGGGTCCTTGTCCTCCAGTATTGTTAAGCGAGCTATGTTCTGTTCATAGCTTTTCTTACATTAGTGAGTCTTGTAGTCGTAGTATTGTGTTCATTTCAATATGATACGAATTATGCTGATGATAGTAGTAGACATTTGCAAAGCTATACGGTCAAATTGAAGGAATGATGACAGTATGCAGAGAAGAATTGGAAAAGCAGGAAAGTTATGTATAGTGTATTTGCTCACCCAACTACATCGGAAGATCTGGTGTCAATCAATTTACTTCTGTCTAATGAATAATGATAATGAAGATCAAATTGAAATGAAGGAAATAAAACAATTACAAGGTGATGAATAGAGTCTGAAAAGCAGAATCACTATGCATAGAGCATAGCTCACTCAACTACACTCAAAGCCAGGGTGTTTTTGTCGAGTTACCTTTGTCTAATGATCGGAGCGACTCTGCATTGCCAATTTGTATATAGCAGGTAAGGTGAATTGACCAAGCAGAAGTTCTCATTATTTTGTTTGACTGCAAGTTGAAATGCTTGTTGAAAGAATCCTCGCTACCCCCCCCCCCCCCCCCCCTCCCCCCACCCTACTCTATCTGCACAACATTTGGTCATTAGGTTAACCAATCATACCCAAGCTGTCTGTAAGAAAGAAAAACTTGCATTATTGTGGGGTTTTTTTAATAAATAAATGTACAAGTTGCCAAATTTCTGTTAATTTCTTCAAGTCTTAAGAACAGGGTACAGAGAAGCGTTTACTATGCACGCTATAGACAACTTGAATCGCAAATAGATTTCAGACCTTGACTTACATCTATAAGACCTATAATATATACATGTGTATGATATAAAAATGCATGTTGGGAGTGGAGCCATTTGTCAAGGTAAATTCAACTCGATTCTCACGTCAACCATGCAAGGATTTGTTTTCTATTCACAAGTTTTTTTTAGAGATGGGAATATACCATGTTTGTATTATAAGAGAATAAGAGGAGATGCATATATTTCGGTTATCTATTCAGAATTTGTATCGAATCGGTAGGTGATTTTTTTTTCTTCTTCTGATTCATGGATAGGCCCTATTTATTATCTGTGTAAATGCATGAAAGCCTTTAAATGTATATTAGAAATAATGTACCCTTCAAGGTAGCTTGAAAGACTTGTTATCAAATCCTGTTAGATGTTTAAACCGAACCCTCGTTGACTTTCAAATTGGCAAAATTTGGTATGTTTGTGAAGGAAATGTTATTTTTTCTAAGGATATTAACTTAATCCGCGATAAAAATGTTGAAATTTGACTAAAAAAGTCTTCGAAAATGGGGCAAAAGTGAGCAGTCTCCGAGACTGGATTCGCTCAACGATCGGCCTGAAAATCGTGACGTCATCGGTAGAACGGGCCCGGCCGATCAGCTGATCAAGCAAAGCGATGCGCGTGCATTATACGGTGTTGTGTATTACTTTTTGATAATTCGTACGATCGAGCTGGACAGTTTTATTTCGAGGAAAATGGAGGAAAATACTCTCGAACTGAGTTTCGCAATGGATTTTTCCGAAGAAGATGAAGAAGAGGACAGGAATGATTCATCAGACAGCGACAATGACGGGATTTGGGAGATTTTTGGCGCTCGTTCACTATTGTACCCGCACTCCGGTGTCGGCACGCTACGCCGCTAGCTGCCCGTGACGCACTCGTGAAGAGTACCATACAAAACACAAATGTAATGTACCCAAAATCAACTAAATCTTCGACCATTGCTCAAATTATGGTCATGATTTCAAAGTAGTTACACAGAACAGGTAAAAAAGATAACTACTTTGAAATCATGACCATTATTTGAGCAATTTTTGAAGATTTAGTTGATTTTGGGTACGTTACACATGTGTTTCGTAGGGTACTCTTCACGAGCCAGCTAGCGGGCCAGCGTGCCGACACCGGAGTGCGGGTTTCAATGTGCCCTTTCCCCCAGCATCTTCCCCGGCAAACTGTGCATGGACATGGTGCAATTCGCTATACAATTGCCGCAGTCATACGCCAGATCGACAAATCTATCACTTTCATGGACTCTTTGACATTATTAAAGTTATTTTTCACTGTCGGCTTAGAATGCCGACAGAGAAAAATACAATATAATGTCAAAGTCAAAGAGGGCATGAAAGTGATAGATTTGTCGATCTACCATACGCCATGCACCTTTTCCCGACTTTGCGACTCGAATTCAACTTTGTCGATACTGGCGAACTCGCGATTTTCACCTCAAAACCATGCCTGAAATCTTCACTTCCTTCAGACATTTCCACCATTCTCCGATTTTGCAGATTTCAGGTCAAATCTAACAAGAAAAATGATATTGACAAGGACGGCGTTCTATCGATTGAGCAGGGCAGCATTACTTGCGCTCGCTGGACTGGGGGATCGTTGGGGGAGGCAACGGGTGCCGCTCTACCATCAGCGGCCGCGCGTGCATGGTTTGGGCCTATTCTACCTGTGACGTCATCAAATTTCTCTGCACCAAATCGCCGTCAAACGGCGAAAATCAGGGTTCAGAATAAGAGTTTAAATTTGCTTTTAATTGTTTTCTGGGCGGTGTTAGGGCTTCAAAATTAACTTTTTCATGCTCAGTATGTTCTCAGCTTTCAGAAGAGGTACAATATGCATATTATAGGATCTTCATTGAGTTTTCGGTTTAAGATAAATAAAGAGAAAAAGAAATCATACATTAATAGTTTGAAGTGGAAGGAAATGCCAGAAATAGGGATACATGTATTTTCAAAAGTTGTCGGTACCTCTATAATAGACGACACATTTGCCTTTAATTTAAATCTTTTTTTTTTACAGTCCAGACTTTAAAAAAAAACGCACAGTATGTTTTAAATCTCATCATTATGTGACACTGCATTGAATAAGATAAATGCTTAGAAAACTATTATTAGATGAGAAAGAAAGTCCTTGGGGAATAGCCCTTTAGAAAGCTGCTTAGTGTATTTATGCATGTATAAGTCCTCAACATTATTGTGACAATGTTATATCACTACCGCAGTATATTATATGATTTCTACAACTGGTATTATGTGTATTTATACAAACTATCATCAAAGTTATGCATGTTTATCTTCGCTACTTGGACTCGTGTATATGTAAATAATCCGTTCTATGTGGTACACATACATGCACATACAGAGAGGGATGCATAGTACATGTATTGTGCTTGTCAAGTCATCTGGCCAAATTCATTTTTTTTTTTAACATGTCATTGCTTTTGACTAGCTCTCATTTTGTCATTATTGATGAACACAATACTGTCATACCTGTGTATAGTGACCACCTAAGGGAACCAATTGAAAGTGGCAACTGTAGACAGATGACTTCTGTAGACAGGTTCCAGAATACATTGTATTTCTCTGCAGGGGAATATTTATTGGGTGATCACTATAGGGATGTTGGCTGTTATAGACAGGTGGCTGCTAAGATGGATATTGACTGAACAGTCAAACCTGTCCCTTAGTGGCCACCTGTCTATTGCAGCCAAGCTGCCTATAGTGGCCACCAAACATGTTCCCAATGCAGAGGAAAACAATGTTATAAAACCGGTCTACAGAGGTCACCTGCCTACAGTGGCCACCTTTATTGATTCCCTTGGGTGGTCACTATACACAGGTTAGACGGTATTACCCTACACGTTTCTATTGCCGGAGTTATCTTGCGATGGGACGATGGGTACAATTTTGAGCTCCTTTCCAAGCACAAAGCGAGGCGAGTTACCAAAATGCAATGAGCTATGCTTTTGTTTTCTGTATACCATATGGTCCAAAGTATCTATGACACAGAGTATTTGGTAGAACGATGCTAACTAGTTTGACAATGGCATTGCACGATTCACTTTGTCTATTTACGCATAAAAAACACGATAGCATCGATGCAAAATTACAAACTTACTACCTCAGCCAAGTCCAGTGAGTAATTGCAATGGGCTTAATACGTTTACTGGAGATGAATATAACAGTAATATATAACAACAATAATAAGTGATTTCTTCAGTTACTGGACATAAATACAACAGTGAGTAACAACAACAAAAAGAAGGATACTGAAAATGAGGGCATTAGTTCTTAAGAGCTGGATAAATTTAACCCTGTCCTTTGGGAAAAAAATCTTAGTTCCATGGATTAAATTTAAACTATGGTTGGCCCCAACATGAACATTTAGGGCAAGATAGTTTTTTGTTGAGAAACCTAATAATAAATAGCTTTTCTGATCATCGCCAGACAATTCACACTTTTAAACCAGTTGGCCCAAATTTGTATTGGTGGCTTAAAGGTACCGTTGAGTATTGGTATTTCCAGAAGTGCCCCCCGATATTTTTTTGTGAGATAATGAAAAACTGACTTTCAAATTTGAAAGAACATACCATTTTAATGACAGAATAAACTTTATTTGATCAAAATCGGTTCAGAAACGGCTGAAATATCCATAAGTATATTTTTATTCAAAAGATTCCTCACCGGCAATCACCGGGGATATTTAAACCTTTTAAAAAACAATTTAAAAATGCTTAAAGACTACTTGGAAAAAAATCTGAATAGGTTTTTAAAAAGTCGTTGATGATATCTCTATTGAATCATTATTTTGACAAAACATTAAATGCACAATTTTGTATGAAAAATGGCTAAAACCAGTGATTTTTTTAAATAGCGCCCTCTTAAGTTGTAACAGCTCTTTTTTAATGATAACAGGGGTTTTACTTAGTCGTTTGTAATTGTGTATACTTTTCGAGCATGGTGAAATTATAACTATTACTTTGTACCGTAATGGTGCAGGTTTTGGTTACTAAAGTTAAGTTTGACCAATACTCAACTATCCCTTTAAACTCAACCTTGGGCTAAATTAAACCCACAAGTAAAATTTGTATCGCCATAGCATGTTTAAACAATAACAAAAATACATGTACTAGTCGTTAATTAAAGATCGTAGCATAACTACTCATAAGTTTCATATTTGTCACAGCCCATAGTTGTTTATTATTATAATTAAATCATTCAAAATGAACGGAATACAAAATGTTAAAAAAATAATTTAAATTGTAGACAGTGTCTGGAATTGTTCAAAGTACAACTCATCCCCCCCCCCCCCCCTTCTCTCTTTGTTAATAACTTTGCTTATAGGCATGTATGTTGAAAGACAAATTCTTGTTCCTATTGATTTGTTTTTTTGGGAGTGTCTGTTTAATATCCAAGTTGTGAAATTCCCACAGCTTTATGAAACCTTGTTATTAGTCGTGTGAATAGTCATTGTTATTTAAGGGTAAGCGAAAAGCATACAAATAATTCCTGTTCTTAAATGTATTACTCGTATAAATATGAGCTGACCGAAATAGAAATGAAAGCGGTGATCTATTTTTCTACTTGAATAATTATAAATAATACAGCCAAAATACTTTAATAATTATAATACAGCCAAAAGAGGAGTATTATGATAAATTATCATTACAATGAGAGAATTCAAAATTTATGTCCCATTATCGCCGCCCTTCGATCATGCATTCTAATTTGTATTTGAAAACCTTAATACTTAATCTGCTGTAACCTAGTTTACGGTAACATGTTTAAGTTATTGGAACATCTCAATTTCTCATTTATGGCTGAAATTTGTTGTAGAAACCCTCTCCTTTGCTTGTATGAGCTTTCCTTGCGAATTCTTAGACCAGCTGCGTTTGCCATGAAGTACCTAGTTGAGTTATTTGTTATTTGAATTCTATACATGTATGTTGGTATTATAACATTGTATAACTACAGTAGATTATCAATAGAGGGTGTGAATGAATAAAATAATCATCATTATCATGAATAATTAATGGAAAGAATTAACAATTAGTGATTACAAGGAGGATTTAAAAGCCAGATTGTTGTCGAACTACCTCAAACAGAAGTCAGAAACTTCTCACTTTCGACGGCTCTGTATCCAAACATCAAATTTGTGCAGCATGGTCTCGTGGTATGTGTTTCTGTATTTTTGCTGCATTTCAAGTTTCCGAAGGGTTTTACATGTGTTTCCTATTTCTTTAATCGTCTTCTCTTTTTTGTTAATACTTTGTACAGTAATGTGACACAACATATGTAATCATCAGAATAATCAAAATGTTTTACAGCGAGAAACTCGAGAGGAAAGTTTTGAGTATTATGATTATTGAGTTGAAGAAAGAAATATATAGTACAGTGGAGCGGCATAATAACGAGGATCGTGGGCCTATGAAACTTACCTTGTTATAACAGGTATCTTGTTATATTGGGGTTAGAATAAACTAAAGTATAGAGCTCGTACCAATAAAATTACCTTGTTATGTCAGATATCCTGTAATATTAGGGTTACAGTTTTTCTTTTTTTTATATAAAGAGCTCGTACCAGTCAAATTATTTTGTTATAAGAGGGTTTTGCTAATATCTGAGCTCTTTGTTATGTGCATGGTTCCACCGTAATCGTTTTATGAGTGATCATGTAAGGTGACATTTTTTTTCTTTGTTATTATTATGTAGAGCCTTTAGTATTCCAGTCAAAAAGATGATGTGTTCAAGTGATTTGTACCTCAGACATTTTTTTTAACTTCCTTTCGTTATAGATTGGACTAGGTTTTAGTCGTACGCGTACAGTAGATTACCAACAAACAAAAAAAGAAGAAAGAAAGAAAAAACATAGAAATTATGTCTGTTCTCATAGATTTTGGAGTCCGTGGATGAAGCAACTCACAGCACATACTGTGTCATGTCATTTAATTAAAATCAAGTGTTACATTATATTTCTTCTTGTCTGTGTGTTTTCTTTATTGTTTATTGTGCTTTCTATTCTGTTTTTTTTTACTTTGTGGTATCAGAGTGAGCTTGTTGTTTTTAGTACACTTTCTGAAATACTTCAAAGTCAAGAAACAATGATAGATAATTGTGTATGTTTGTGTGCATGTGTGCGCATGCGGATGTGTATGTCTGTTTGTGTGTGTGTGTGTGGGTGCGCGTGCGTGTGTGTCGCAAGTATATATTTGTGCATGTGTGTGTGCGTGTGTGTGTGTGTGTGTGTATGTTTGAGTGAGTGTCTGTCTATGATGTTGTTTACATGTTTTGCAGTGGAATTCAATCTGGTATGTGGCCTTCATGTAAATTTCGTGGTTGATTGCTTGTAAATTCTTGACCTAATTTCAGATGGTGAATGATAGAGAGAGAGGGAGGGAGAGAGAGGGTTGGGGGTCGGATCAGTGAATAATTTTTTTATATTAAAATGAACAACGTTTTGTTAATTTTTGACACATTTACATAAGAAAAATACGGGCGGGATATCCGTTATATTAGTACACCGTGTCCCAGAAAAAAACGAAACCGGGTTTCATGGCAGAAATTTTCTGTCATAATGAATAATTTAATTCATAATATATATATGACTGGAAAGCTCTGTGTCTCTTCTTTCATTTGATGTGCAACTTATGGCACATACTTCAAGCATGAATGAATTAGAACAATGGAAAGTGGTGTTACCAATATTCAATTTGCACGCATAAATTTGAAGTTTGGGTGAGTTTTAAGAGTTGTAAACGTACTTATTTTTAAAAAGGACAAACACCACATAAAAGTTCATATTTTTATCTTTTACATGACACCTCAGCCTTGTCATACAAGACCTTAGTTAGACCCATTTTAGACTAAGCTCCTCTGTATGGGACCCTCACACGCAAATATTGATTAATAAGATAGAAGCAATACAAAACAGGGCCGCGCGTTTTGTAAGCGGGGATCATAGTCGTAAGAGTAGTGTTACTTTGATGAAACAGGGACTGAATTTGGAAACGCTGCAACAGCGACGCAAAATAAATCGCCTAACAACATTCCACGAAGCAGTTGCGGGTCGCCTCGCCGTGCCAGTGCAAACGGTCTTGCGTCCGGTCCGAAGGAGCCTCCGGAACACATCAGTTAACAGCTTCATTCCGATAAACGCCAATAAGAACTGCTACAAATACTCCTTCATACCCCGGACCATACCAGAGTGGAACGCACTACCACTGGAAGTAACAACCATACAAGATAGGAACAAGTTTAAACAAGCAATACAACCCCAAACTCAAGAGCAAAGCAACCAGTAAAACAGCCTCTCTTCCGCGCCAACAAGATCAGCGCAACTATCCTGCCCGGTTGGCCCCTACCCAGGGGCGTTGGGCAGTATACCAGAAGAAGAAGAAGAAAAAAATTAATGATTTATGCCAGAGAACGAGTACAATGAAAACATGCCTGATTTCTGCCCGAATGAGTGAAAGTTGAGTAAGAAGTCGCTCAGCTTTCCTGACTAGCAGCTGACAATGGACTTTGATGCATGAGTGAATTTACACAAACATGGGGATCAGGAAACAGGCTATATCAGGAAAGTTACTCATTTGGGCTGGAATCAAGCATGTTTTCATTGTATTCGTTCTCTGGCATATATAATTTATTTGTTAATCATGAGGTGTCATATAAAAGATTAAATTATGAATTTTCATGCGGTGTCTGTCCTTTTTCAAAATAAGTACGTTTACTACTCTTAAAACTCTCCCCAAAACATCACCCAAACTTGCAATTTATGCGCGCAAATTGAATTTCGGTAACACCACTTTCTATCGTTCTAATTCAGTCATGCGTGAATTATGTGCCATAAGTTGTATATCAAATAAAAGAAGAGACACATAGCTTTTCAGACATATATATATAATCAAGGAAATAGTGTATATGCTTCGTTTTGTATATACATTGTATATACAAAACAATCGAAGCACATACATTATACTAACAATTAACTAAAAATAATACTAAGACAAAGTGTTTTTAATGAAAAGTTTACATTAAAGCAGGAACTGAGAATATAGCTATTAAAAAAATGACCAATTAATAACACGTTTTATTCTTAGAATGTCTTACTAAAAAGTAAGTTTAGCATGCATACAAACAGGAATATTTTCTTTATTGAATTCTGACTCTTTTTCTTTTATTTTTTAGTATTTTGTATATAATAATTTTGTAAAAAAATGCATGTATTTTATATATACTTCGTTAATTATACATACTATTTAGCCAGTCGGCTGTCATGTGCATTTGACACATGACAATATTTAAATCATCATATCATTGTTGTTGCCAATCAAATAAGTATATCAACTGAAATTGAAATACTGCATAACTAATCATCATGTTTATAAGATTTAGATAGCCCATGGGGCATCAAACAAATTACCAATTGAAACCACGATTTGATTTATTTGATTCTATTCAATTTATTATTCATCCATGTTACAAAGAAAGCAAAAACAATATTACAACATTCTGATAATATGAAAAACAATAGCAATAAAAGTATTGTTAGGTGTAATGGCAATAAAGTATACAATTGAAATATAAGTAAATGTCTTCACAGTGCAGAATATACAAATATAATCTGTACATCTTTGATTAAAAATTTGTATAAAATACAAACAATATAAAATATATTTCAAAAATATTTTGCAATCAAAACACCTGCTACCTCCCCCAGCCCTGTACAGAGAAAGCCCCTGTACGCCTCCATATCAATTAAGGGGCCCAGTGGGGTATTATTTGCCATTTTCGCGCACTTTCACGGAATCATGAATATCTTTCAAACTATTGAAGCTACCCCCTACAAACCATATACTGCTGGAAAGCTGAGGATGTGAGGAATCCAAAAAAGTAAACAGTTAGACAATAGGACTTAAAATAAGAGCTCAAAAGGCAAATATATTTTTAAAATAAAAAAATAACAAAATTGACATGCCATCATTCAAATCGCATCTTCTAAAAATTGTAGGGGTATACATCTTTGTTAATGTAAACATAGAAACTACAATGATAGACCAACAAACCTATGATGGCTTTTTCTAATATTCATCCATCTTCCTAGTGAAATCAACATTTAAAAAAAAATTAGAAATGGGACACATAACATAACATTATTTTTTTTTCTCTGTAGAGATACCCCTAAAAGCCATCATTATTCTCTTCATCTCAGAAAAATAAACAATCTCTCCAAATTTCATTGAATTTGAGTGAATACTTTTTGAGTTTTTAGAATTTTAGTCTTAAAAATCTGATTTTCGGCAAATGAGCTTGAAAGTCATATACAATATTGATATTTGTTTGATAAATGTGACATGAATAAATATAGGAAAATAGTGTGATAAATAGTCGGAAGTTGGTTCAATGGAAGTTTAGGGCATGTTAATCACCTATAAACTGTCATGTTTATTTTCTGCATGACATTATATGTTGCTGCTTCACTCTAAAAAAAGAGAAACCCTATTTGGATGGTAACAATTTTGATTTGGGACATTTTGATTTGGTCTATTTATGAAAAGTACAATTAAAAATCTCAAATCTAAGCCAGAAAATAATCACTTTCAGCCCCAAAATGTACAACATTGATAACGAAATCCTTAATTTGTCCTTTTAATAGCTACCCTCTACCCCACAATGTATACATTTCCTTAAAGCTTAGGATCCATGGATCATTTTAAGATAAAAATCTCAATTTTGATGAAAAAAAAGTTGAATACCCCACTGGGCCCCTTAAAGGCCTTTCTAAAAGGCTGGCCTGGGTGGCGATTCCAGACTAGTTGTCCTTGTTCGTCGACATCAAGTTGTAGCCCCCTCCCAAGCCTTTTTCAGAGATATATTATGACTGCGCCCCCAATCCCCTAAATGCTCCCATATTAAACGATTTGTGGCTGCGCCTTTTGAGTTAGAAGAGAGGTTATTTATAGCTGGCCTATATGGCGATACCACACTGGTTATCATTGTTTACTGACTGTTGTATGTAGCTCCCCTAAATTATAAATGGATATTTATTACTCTGCGCCCCCGCAGTTCCCTATAGTACGCCCCTGTAATATTGTAAAGAAATCGATGCTTTTAGATTAGACGAGAGGGTAGCTGGCCTGGGTGGCGATTCCGCACTGGTTGTTCTTGTTCCTCGACATCCAGATGTAGCCCTGGTTCCCCCAGCTTGCATTCCAGCTGGAGAGATAAAAACAAATAATAAAAGCATTTACCATTATAAGTTCATGGGTTGGTTGGTCATTTGGTTTTTGCAAACGCGTTCAATACTTCAAACAATAATGATTATTTACATGTAGGCCTACGTCTGGGACCTCCCTTTATCGTCACCATCTGATCACGGGCGTAGTGAGTTACGTAATACCTATTCAACTGGGGGGGGGGGGGGGGGAGATGGATGAATAGATCATCCCCCCAGTTGAATGGGTATCAATGACATGTCTACGCCCGTGCATCTGATAGACGCGGCCAAGATTCGAACCAGGGCCGAAGAGCGGAGAGCTCTGACCACTAGACCAGAACACCAAACGTTGTTGGTATTTATATGCCTAAAGCGCGGCGCAGACAGAGCCGACTGGTTTTCTGTCGGATCTGCTCTGTGTGCGTGGCCACACGACTCCGATTTTGCAAACCGGGAGCCAGCCGGAGGTCATTCGAGGCCAATTCAACATGTTCAATCGGCTCAGACTAAGCGAAACCGCCTCTAGCCTGACTGAAAACCAGTCGCATCGGATCGGATCGAGTCGGCTCTGTGTGCGCTGGGCTTCACTCTTTTGTCTCAATCGGATGGGTGAGAGTGGTACTAACTTGAGTTATGCATATGCCATCTTGCAGGTTGGAGTCTCCTATGATATGTGTTACCAAATTTTCAGGTTAATAATTGTTTTTTTTTAAACTTTGGATCCAAAATAAAAGGTTTATAGCCTAAATAATTATGGTTTCTACAAGGTTCTCAGACTTTGAACAACCGACGAAATAATAACCACATATACAATCACATTATCAAAAATAACCAACGATTATTAACTTCAAAGTATAAGGAATTAAATGCTAACATGCAGGGTCAAAATATGTAAGCTTGTCTTACTAACTGTCGATTGTCTTATGTGATGCGTAAATGAAACTTGTACCCATCATAATATTTGAAAACTGACAAATAGGAACTTGAAGTTGAACACATAAATCATTACAACGATGACACTAATTGAATCGTTATAGTTCAACTTCACTAATATCAAACTTATTATACGTATCGAGTTGCCAAGTACACTTTTAATTGTATATAAAGGGGTAGTACAGTTTTGGTAAGGCTGAGCTTTAGTAACCAAAACCACAATACCATTACAAACTAATAATTATAACTCCACCATGTTCGAAAGGTATAGAAAATTACAAACGAAAAGCCTGTTATCATTTTAAAAAGATTCATTCAAACACAAGAGGGCGCTCTCTAAAAACACATCGATTTTAACCATTTTTCATACAAAACTATGCATGTGATGTTTTGTTGAAATATTGATTTTATAGAGAGATCATCAACAACTCTTTAAAAAACTTCTTTTGAACATTTAAAAAAAAGAGTAAGCATTTTTTTTCAATTATCAAATAAATCTGGGCCCCAGATTTATTCCGATCGGATATATTAATTGTATTGATATTTCAGCCGTTTCTGAACCGATTTTGATCAAAATAATAAAGTTTATATTGCCATTAAAATTGTATGCTCTTTCAAATTTTACTCTCCGTTTTCATTATCTCATAAACAAAATAGTTTGTGCAGCGCCCTCTATACCAAAACTGAACTACCCTTTATTTAAGATATGCATACGATTTGAATAAACCGACCAGGACCCTAGGAACGATTTTTTTTTTGGTAGGGGTGTTGAGCCTGAGTATCCCTTAATATATATTTTTTTTTTTTTTTTTTTTGGGGGGGGGGGGGGGGGTGGGGTGGGGTGGGAGTGCACCCCCTCAAAAAGTGGGGGTGATGCTGCACCCCAGCACCCCTGGCCCCAGGGGCCTGGAACCGGGCTAATACTGTAATAAAGACAAAAGTACAAACCTGTTCTTGACGATCCAATAGTCAGTCCCATCAGACGTTGTATCGTAGCCTACAGCCAGGACTCCGTGGTCGAGTTCGGTAGAGCTGCATTCGGGCTCGTCGTAGACGCCTGAAAAAAAGGATACATTGGATGTTATTTTTATGACAGTATAGCGCATTAATCATGGAGAAGGATGGATCATCAATCATGGATCGCTAGTTAACGCAAAGATAGTTTCAGTATGATCTGCAGCGAAGATAGGTCGCAATGTGAGCAATCAGCAAGCGAAAGTTCCCTGAAATGTAAATTACACAAGAGGGCGCTCTCTAAAAGGCATTGGTTTTAACCATTTTTCATACAAAATTATGCATGTGACGTTTTATTGAAATCATGATTAAATAGAGAGGTCATCAACAACTATTTAAAAAACGCTTTTGAATTTTTTGAAAAAGTGTATGCATTTGTTTTTGTTTTTTTTGAAAAAATTCATCTAATTATTTGGGCCCCAAATAATTATAAGATCATATTGATATTAATATTTCAGCCGTTTCTGACCGATTTTGACCAAATAAAGTTTATTCCGCCATTAAAATTGCACGTTCTCTCAAATTCGACACTCAATTTTTCATTATCTCACAAGAAAATTGTGATGTGCAGCGCCCTCTCTACCAAAACTAAACCGCCCCTTTAATCACCTGACTCGTAAAGTTGGAAGGACAGGTTACTGGCATCGATGGCCACAGAGATGGGGCCGACCCTAGCGACAGCCTTCTTGAGAGCCTGTTCGCTTTCACTCATAACGTCTGTGTAACCAGTGCAGGTTGCTCCGACCGAAGACCTCTTGAAAGTACACCACTGGT
>JBAMJV010008990.1:0-48639 GCA_037951105.1 Echinarachnius parma | reverse complement strand
AGCTTGGAGCTGTGAATGTGACATTACGGTTGAACAAAATACCATTTTTTGTTAGCCAACCCTGCGGAAGTCGTATTCATCAAGACTTCCGAAAATGATTCTACTTAAATTAAGTTTGATATAATGTGGATAAGAAACAGATAGAAAACAAAGAAAAGTAGAACAGAAAAGACCTATAATATCGAGTCGGGATAAAATAGGAACTTATCGGAAACGATTATTCAATCGCAGGAATTCGCGACCGTTTCCGCCAAAAGTAGTTTTAGATTATATTATATATCGCATTGAGGGTTTCGAGCACGTTACAAATTAAAAGAATGTTATGTTGTATACAATAGTGAGATTGGGCCCCGTTGCAGAAAGAGTTGCAATCGGTCGTAAAGTTGCAATTAATTTGAAGTCACATCATCATGATCATGAGACTAGAAGAACGAATGTGAATGGTTGAAAGGTGCATACTTATTTTCTGAATTGCAATTTATTGCATCTTTACAAATGATTGTACGTTTTCTGCAAAGAGACCAGTCCTTAGAAAATGGGGAAAGGAGGCACACAAAATTCATCATCAAGTCTTGATTATGCAGAAACGTGTGTAATTTATAAATCTCTGAAAGTAATACATAACTGAATTCCATACATTTAGCGAAAATGAGATTAATATTAGATAATAAAGTAAATACAAGCAAGGGCTAACTACATGTAATTGAAATGCTTGGAATCTTGATCCAGCATAATTTACAATGATATTGATGATGCTACATCGTTATATTATAAAGACCGAAATTCAGATATATTAACGTTTCTTTAAACCTCGTGAGTTCGTTAATGTTATTTTGATGTTTGAAAATATTGTTGCAAATGACACTGCAATACAGCTTGGAGCTGTGAATGTGACATTACGGTTGAACAAAATACCATTAGTATCATTATGTGCAGAGTTGGTTATTTCTGACCATATATATCACACAATGAATACGTGCGTGAGAGCGTACTCTCGTCAAGTTTCGACTGACCCTTTTAATGACTTTCCGTAAATGGGCGTTTTGGTTTCTATGTTAAAGCTAAAAATTGAGTAGGTTGGTTCTTATTTCCTGATCGATGATGTTGGTTCACTGTTTGTTCACATGCCTTGGCTTGAGTGCCAAGCTCGCATTTTTGCGAGTAACAATGCACACGAATGCCATAGAGTATTAATACCTCTGGCACTTAAAGTGTCAATTAAAACGTGAAATATTGTCCTTATTTAGCGCACAATGCGAGCGCCTTAACGACACGAAGCCCTGAATGGGTTGGGTGAAGGGGCACTCACATCGGGTACCATAATGGGGTCCAGAGGGCGGAGCCCCCAAACGCTGTTTTATGTGGGATATTTAGATATTCATAGATAAATACCTAAGTATAATGGAAATGACACGTAGCCATGAAAAAGTGCGTATAAACCATAAAGTAACTATAATATAAAGAGTTTCCCCCCTTGGTATAAATAGTATCAATGTAGATATATACTCGGTAAGCATACCACAATAATGTCTTTGATATTTTGGTACACATACACATTTGTCATAAAAACCATTACAAACTGAAAGTGCAAGATAAAAACAAAAGCAATAAAGTGATACTTTACGTTCTGTCGTGACGTTCAAATTTATGCTCTATCGACCGCAATAATAATTATCACTTGAAATGCATAATTAAATATAATATATATGAAACTATCAATCACCCATCGAAATGGCCAAAATAATCAAACAAAAGAGAAATGAGACCGAAATAGAAATCAAATTTTCAATTTTAATTCCATTTGCTTCCTGCTATTGATATAAGGACATCTTTTCCACGTACGTGATTACAAGAACTTGTATGTGTGGTGGATAGTTTGGATATTGGTTTCTATAACGAAATGCATAATGTGAAAAATAGCCCGAAATACTTTGAAAGGGGCTCCGGTGTGGTGGGCGGTTTAGTCCCCCGCGAGGATAGCGGCCTGACGATTCCCGCTCGCGAGATTTGTCGCCCTCGTGCGTGAATCGTCTCCGGGGGACGCGTATCGCCGTTACTGCTACGGTCGACGCAGTCCCCCCGCTGAATACGTCCCCCCTTTGAAAGCTTGTTTTAGACATGGATTTATTCTCGCCATTTGGGGGGGGGGGGGGGGAGATCATTTCTATAATAGGCGCTATATACATCGAATTGTATAAACCCCTAATTCACTATCACACCATCTAGTGCACAGGATCACATATGATCACAAGCCCCCCCCCCCCCCCCCCCCCCCCCCTCACTCAGAAAGACAGCTCACGCCATCCCCTGAGCTGATACACACCATACTACTTTTACTAGTATCAAGACAATAAAGGAGATACCGCTCACGCCTCCCCCCTAATACGTACACTATCACGACAATAAAGAGGAGACCGCTCACGCCACCCCCTTAATATGCTCACGAAAAGGGGAGACTTCTCACGCGGAAGGGGGACCCAGCACGCCAGCGCTTTACGGTTGCGGCAGACAATCCCCGCGCGCGAAATTCGTCCCCTCAGACCAAAAATAAGCAGGGGAGACAAATTTCGCGCGCGCGAATCGTCAGGCCGGACTATCCTCGCGGGGGACTAACACGACCGGGACACCGGAAGGCGAATTAAATGGTTCAGTGCAACTCAGGAACTAGTGAAAGGATGAACAAGACCCACAATTACATCTATCATAATTTAGAAAGGAGGTAACCAAGGAATTACCATCGATGGAGTCACAACTGTCACTAATCCCTGTCTTTATTCTAAAGGCGAACAAAAGGAGAAGTGGGGGTTTGCGGTTTATTTGAAGTTCGATCTTCGATGCCGCCGAGTGAAACCAACGACTTGCTAATTAATTCCTGACGATTTTTTAATTTCATGATAATTCAACGAATTTTCATTTATTTGTGACTATTGCATGATTAGTAGTAGACTTGATGAACGCGTCGTCAAATAGAGATGTAATTGTAATAATTTCCTCCATGAATTGAGAAAAAATCCAGATATATCTTGAATTAATATGATTCTTTAAAGCATTGGATATCCACTTTCGATTATTTTCGACAAATTGACATCAACACCAAATAATCTTGAGATATCACTCTAATTGATAAGATACGTCGCAATAGTGCCAACGCATGCCAACTACGTTAATTTTCATCATGAATATTTCAATTTCCACACATTTTTTTATTTCGCGCGCATTTGCTATCTATAATATAGAAGTACTCGAATTAGTTGAGTTCGGGTTTGCGAAAAGTTATTATAATAACAAAGCACACCTCTCTTTGAAATGTACCAATGCGTATGTAATCAACCGAAACGTCTTTGTGTTTCCACCTGCAAGTTAAGTTCAGGTCCCATTCAAATGAGCACATTCACTGCATAGTTTACAGTGGCGGCATCGAACATCTAGTAAAGGATTTGAATCTGTTGTGACTCCATCTATATAATAGCTCTTTGAGGTAACCATGGTAACCACGCGCACGGCCTTTGAAGGCTTTGAGCCTAGTTGGATTTTGTTTCCTCGCTAAAAGCAAATGTTGGGAACACAGTACATGGTTGATACAGACAAAAAAGTTCTGGACCCCGTTTTTTTTTTTTTTACAGAAAGAGATACAATCGATTGCAAGTTACAATTCTTGGCGCATTTCAATCAATCAGATTTGCGCATTTGTTCACATGATTTTACTTCACGACTGATTGTATCTCTTTCTGCAACGGGGCACATGACTGTTAAAACATACATGTATGTTTTGACATACTAATATTTATCTATCAAGCATGCTTGAAATCTGAACGGCTGAATATGAAGGCTGTTGTTGTCATTCAATTGTTCTCCATTAACATAGCATGGCACAGCCCCCAGCCCCCGCCTCCTACGCCTATGGGCACTGTGCAACAAGTGATGGATAGTTGGTAAAATTATGTAATTTTGTGAAATTATATGACATTGTCCACCGAGTAGTGTTTAACAATTTCACGTTAAATTGATGTTATATGAGTTATGAGCAAAAATATACGAAGTGATATGCCCTAACACATCGCACTGACTTTGTACACGGTTATGACAATCCAGTGGATAGTTAAAAAACCCGAGTACTTCAATCGTAAATATATTTTTAACAAAATGGAAATTTAAAGAAAACAAACAGAACATGTTCCATGTTTCTGTTGGTAATACGGATACAACACTGCATGAGATAATTATGTATAATTATGTTATTGTTTATCTCTCTTAAAAACGTTAAATGTAAATTGTTGCATATGCTGGTTAGTTGTACTAACTTGAGTAACACATATATAAATACACTGGAAAACTGATGTTTATTAAAACAAGAACTATGTATTTTGTTTGTGAATTATAAACTCGTGATAATTCAGTTCACAATTATACTAATTACAACTACGGTCTTTGTAATGTGACACAACACATAAACAAATACATTCCTGTACATTGAAATACTTGTCAAACAGCTTTTGCCGGAGTAATTAATTGGAAGACAATGTTTGAACAGCCCTACGAGTACAATTCAAAACTTAAAAGTGCCGAACCATAACACGAAAATCACTATTGTTACACAAAATTGCCAAATGCCATTTGTGGGGAAATGTGATTGGATTGACATAATTCATGATACACGTTAATTATAATGTGTAAAAACAAAAAATATCAACAATGTCAGTCAAGATTTCTAACAACAATTCACCCCCCCCCCCACCCCCACCCACAACAAGATTTCCTTAAAGTTTGATTTAGTTTATGATGTTATTAATACCGAATCAGCATTTAATTCATTACCAGGTGAAAGAAAAAACAAATTACCAAACCCGTGCATGGATTGCACACTGTCCAAAGACAAATAAATCTGACATTTTATTGTTTTCCTTTTAAAATGTCGCGCCATGCACGACTATTACGTTACAACAATATTGGCCCGTATTCACAAAGGAGGTTTGGCGGAGGTTTGTCACAAACCGAGGTTTGTCACAAACCTCCTTTGTGAATACGGGCCATTGTGTTCATGGTTTGATCAAGCTTTGCAACTGTGCTGTACCAATGTCTTCGCGTCATAGTTGTGATATTTGGTTGCAATTATTATTTAACACGCTTAAAGGATACAATTAAACTTGATATTAAACATGTAAGTGTTATGCTATCAGACAAAACATACTTTGTGTACAAGTTGAGTTCTAGTTGCTATATAATCGTTATTAAATCCTTGTATAATTACTCCACATATCCATTTATCATTCTACATGCGTACAATACATATTTTCTGATACATAATTCAGTAATTTTCTTTTACTTTTATTACTTTATTATTTTACTTATTTTTACGAAATATTTCCATATTTATTCCATGGATTTTTAAATTATCTATTATAAAACACATTTAATTTAACTCTTTAGTAAACCATGGATGATAATACTTTTGACTCATAAATTACACATTGTTTCGAATAAAAACCATTGATTAAATTGCGAATATGCTGTCTTAACCCTAAGAAGGCCGGGGGGGGGGCATAATGCCCCCCCGCCCTCCGCAATTTTTGTTATTGCTCCAAAACGCGGTAAGATGACGCGCCGCTGCTTGGTGACTTTTTTCTTTTTGCGCATATTTTAAAACAAAAATTTCGAAAATCGGACCGACCGTTACGAAGTCACGTGACCTTTTGTCTATGCATGTCAGCCCGAAAATCGCTCAATTTCGTGATTTGTGTACAAAACATATGGAAATATCAGTTTTCGTACAAGGAGGTATATCATTGGTTATTTGGTCTTGTTTACATTGTATATGTTTGTTTTGGGGTTCAAAAAAACAAAGAAATACATAAGAAATTATAAAAACAATAGAAAACATAAGGAAGAACCTGGCTCTTCCAAAAAAATTTGTCGTATTATTATTCCAAATGCTCTAAAGAATATATCTAGTGAAAACCAGAGTTTAATTATGAAGAATATATGATTTATGGGTAAAAATATGAATTTTATGACCTTATTTGCATAAATTACCATAAATATGCAAATTAATGAATTTTTCAAAAAATTAAAATTACCATTGTATTCTATACACTTCACTTATCATGTGTGCACATTTTCACGGCGATCGGCCACTCCGCGGCCGAGATCTTAAGGGTGGGGGGGGGGGGCATAATGCCCCCCCCCCCCCCGGCCCCCCAGGCGTAGGAAGACCTCAAATAGCCCGGCCTTTTTAGGGTTAGGCACTAAGTAGTCGATTGTAGAGGGCGCTTTCCAGAGACTCGCAGGATCGCGCCATGTTTACATAAGCAGGTGGGTTCGTGTGTTAACGCAGTGGGATCTCTTGCAGTAACTTATTGGTTGAGCTATTTTCTCGAAGCCAAACTGCTGCACTGAATTGGAGAGAGACCCTGTCAGTGAAACTACGACAGCATTTAGTGTTAGTGGTTTAGCTGATAAATTGTACGCCCTCTCTTGAAATTAGCGCAGCAGTTAAGTATAGCGAATGTATTGCATTGGAGATAATTAACGAACGATAAAATATAGTCAAGAATATTGACTGCTCTTTTACATGTGTAAAGCTACGGTGCGCATGCGCACGTTGTGTTATCAACAAGGTGCCTTCCTGTGAGCTCGGCTTTCAAAAGTAATCCCTAACTGTTGTTGTT
The DNA here is from genome assembly GCA_037951105.1 of Echinarachnius parma. Taxonomy (NCBI): domain Eukaryota; kingdom Metazoa; phylum Echinodermata; class Echinoidea; order Clypeasteroida; family Echinarachniidae; genus Echinarachnius; species Echinarachnius parma. The sequence goes on along the minus strand of JBAMJV010008990.1, from coordinate 41,974 downwards.
GTTGTTGATGTTGTTATTTTATAGTAATCCGTCAAACTCGATAATTGTTGCCAATTTAAATTCTCTTGATTTTCCTTCTTCTTTTTTTGTTCTTTTGTTTTGTACACCGAACTATGCTGCATGTTTAATCAAATTATAATCATAATACGACGAATCTAAGGTGACGATGCAGCCACTTTAAAAGCCGAAGGTGAAGGTGAAGCAGTTCCCAAAAATGCAGAATGTAATAGAGATGGAGCCGATCTGACGCTTCTCTCGCCCGGCCACACCCATGCTGTCTGCCTTCACCGTCCAATAGGAGACGCCTTCCGAGCAAAGCTGGCCTATGATTGGTCCGTTTGAAACGGCCACGTAACCGGGCGCGATTACTTCCTTACGCACGTTATTTGTTGAGTGCAACACATTGGTGGCCACGTCAATGACCTGTAGGAGAAGAAAAGGGTAAAATAATGCCACAGAAATACCTACCCGTAAAGTCAAGCCGTCAAAGAGCCATATAATGTAATTTTTGAAAAATACTAACGAACGTGGCAATTTCGTGGCAGTTGCAGCATTTACGTGATAATACGTGGTAGTTACGGTTTATACGTGACACTTACAGGAGTTAATTAATTTAACATTATCAAATGGTCCAAATTTAGCCCCGTCATCTGTCGTGGCGCTTTTAAAAATAATAATTGTATATTATTGAATGAAAAAATCCTGTAACTTAAAGGGGTAGTTTAGTTTTGGTAAGGCTGAACTTAAGTAGCCAAAACCTGCACAGTAACATTATAAACTAATAGTTATAACTCCACCATGCTCGAAAGGTATACAAAATTACAAACGACTGAGTAAAAAGCCTGTTATCACTCAAAAAGAGCCATTGAAACACAAGAGGGCGCTTTTTAAAAAGGCATTGGTTTCAACCATTTTTCATACAAAATTATGCATGTGATGTTTTATTGATATAATGATTAAATAGCGAGATCATCAACAACTATTTAAAAAACGCTTTTGAACATTTTTGAAAAAGTGCAAGCATTTTTTTATTTTTTTCTAAAAATCATCTAATTATTTGGGCCCCAAATAATTATAAGATCAGATATATTTATTGATATTTCAGCCGTTTCTGGGTCGATTTTGACCAAATAAAGTTTATTCTGCCATTAAAATTGCATGTTCTCTCAAATTCGACACTCAGATTTTCATTACCTCATAAAAAGATTGTGATCTGCAGCGCCCTCTCTACCAAAACTAAACTACCCCTTTAACTGCGTATACGTGTTATACTACCATTCACGCATCATTGCATGTGGATTTTCATGATAATTTGCAAGTTTTAATTACAAACACTCTGTTTGACCAAAACTGTACCCTTTAATTTCGCGCACATCATATTGCCAGTGCGTTGATGGCGCTATACTCGAAATGGGTTGCGTCAAGGGACACCCACACCCACATATTGCATTTGGATTTTGAACATTCTAGTATCGGGATAAAATAGTGAACCTTTTCATAATTTATTATAGTGGGCATGACGAGAAATGATGAATACGTGGGTGATGGGGAGGGGCATATTTTGTTTAATGTTTTTATCTCCAATAAAACAAAACTGTAAACTATACATAAACATAAGTGAATTCTCTCCACGGATTTGTTTTTTAAATTTCCCTTGATTGTAACCGAGATTCAAATGAAGAATTATAATAACAAATATCAATATCGCAATTTTGTTTAGAATAAATACTCACGATGTCATCTCCTGTCTTCTGGCCCAGGAAATGACATTGTATAAATTACTTTGTTTAAATGATTATTTATGTTCTATCACAATTTTCATAATTGTTCTTGTATAATTATTTATAATTCATAAAGTAACATTGTTTGAAGGATAACTCACGGCTTCTTCGTTGTTTTCCATGAAGTCGACAATGGCCGTCGACATTTGGTCATCGAGTGTCGACCCGACACAGACTTCCTCGTCATCGACACTGATGAAAATCAGCGACTGTATAGAAAGAGGTTAATTGTTGATCATTTGGTTTTTACAGACGCCCTTTATTAAAGGGATAGTTGAGTTTTAAATTGGTATATAGAGAGTAGTTTTGGCCGTCAAACTGAATTTTAGTAACGAAAACCTGCACCATTACAATACAAACCAATAGTTATAACTCCACCATGCTCGTAAGGTATACAACATTTCAAACGACTAAGTAAAAAGCCTGTTATTATTCAAAAAGAGCCGATAATACTCAAGAGGGTGCTCTTTAACTCATTAGTTTTACCCATTATACTATTTAAAAAAATGTGCATGTGATCTTTTAATATAGAGATCATCAACAACTATTAAAAATATCTTTGTAAATTTTTGAAAAGTGTAAGCATGTTTTCTTTCACTGGCTGGTTTAAATTTATTGAATTATTGAGGGGCCCCACATCAATTACAAAATGGTTACAGGATATTTCAGCCTTCTCTGAACCGATTCTGATCAAACAAAGTTTATTCTGTCATGAAAATTGTATGCTCTTTCAAATTTGACAGTCTTTTTTTTTTGTATTACCTCTCAAAACAATTATTTCGCACAGCGCCTTCTATACCATAATTTCATCTATCCCTTTAGTTGTGGTACTTTACGTCTGGGAGCGCCGGATATCGTCACCATCCGAGAGACACAGTATGCTAATAACAAATTGACACATGTTTTATCAAATTTTTAAATGGCGTGAATGGATTTTCTTAATCCACCGTCGGGTTTTGACAACACTTTGTGCTGCAAGGAGCCTCAAGAAGGGATTTTGCATGCTTTATTACAAATGGCATGAATGGGAACGAATTTCGCAGGCAATTTTCCCACAGGTGCGCATGCGCATTTGCGACTGCGTACGGATTTTGCAGTGCGTACGGTTTTAGCGTGACACCGGGCAGATTTTTGCGAAGAGTAGAGCTGATATTCTTGTCCACTACACCAACGTTATGGTATAGGGAGAGAGGGGTGGTGTAGTAGATAAGTATACAGCTGTGTTAAGCGTGGGCGAACGGGCATATTTTTCTGAGGGGTTGAGGTTCTTTGCCCGACTAATTTTCATTTGGTGCCCGAAAATGATGATATGTTTTTACCTTATATGAGACAGTTTTGCCCTGCCATAACTTGATACTTTACCCGAACGTATACATTATAGTTTGCTCGAAGGTGACATTAGTTTGCCCGAATATGACATGATATTTTCCGAATATGAAAAGCCTTTGCCCGAACTTGACATTAGTTTGCCCGAATATGACATGTTTTTTGCCTAAATATGACATGGTTTTCATTTACCCAAATAGCCGAATATGACATATATAGTTTGACGAAATATAACATGATTTGCCCAAAATTGAGCTACTTTTTGCCCGAATTTGTAACCCCCTCCCCGCCTACTAAGCTTATGGTGTAATGTTGAAGCTAAATGGAGGGGGGGGGGGGGGGCGAAGGGGGGGGGGGGGGGGGGGTGGTGCGAAGATGACAATGCTAGTTCGCACTGCCAACCCTATTGGAAATTAAATTATAACCCGTAGTTGCCCCCCGTCAGTTTTAGCCTTGCTACACCCCTGATCGTGGTTACTACTTACTCTGTCGTAGTCGACAACGATGGTGGCGGCAGTGGAGCCGCTGATGTTGGCGGGAGCATCGACGATCACGACGTTGGCTCCGTGGTCGTAGCGCATTCTCTGCATCGCCGTCTGTCCGCCCATCTGCAGTGTCACGTCCATGGTCTGTTGGTTGGCATCGGGAGAAATGAAACGGAATTAAATCAAAGTCAATATTAAACTGAAAGATAAATGGATTTTAAATAAATGAAATACGGAACGTGACATTCGAAATAGCTTAATTGACTTTTGATCAAGCATCACACTTGACCTGTGACATTGTAACTCATTTACGGAGTATGCAGCCTTAACAAAGTATGTAGTTACCTTAGATCAATGTGAACAATATTTATTTACATAAAGTATCGTTATGTCGCAGAAGTACATAATGATTCATTATTTTTGTTTGTCTATTATATTTTGTTGTGCTATTTTGGTCTTTTGAAGTTAACAAGTCAACTCCCTCCTCCCCGTGGCATTGGCTAACAGGGTGTCCGATTTGGCGTACTTTGAAATAAATTATGAAGTACATTCATGATAAATTTTAGTTTGCCTTTTGGTTTATCTTGTACGTTTATATTTTTTTTTATTGATCCACTGTTTATTATGTCTGTTGACACTTAATCTACTGTTTTTTTTCTTCATAACTTCACAGACAGGCTGCCCCTCAACATACATGCTACGATGTTTCTCTGTGTATTTGTAATAATTGGTTAGTGAATATTTGTGTTTATTTATGTATCGTTTGGTTGAATTCATTATATTTGTTGTACTTACCCTGCTTTCAACCATTGCTTTGAGTGGCTTGCTAGCCGCCACCGTCATAACCGTCCCATCGGACTCCATGCATCGGTCGTAATAACCATTGGATATGATGACCGCTGCAATGATCAGACCGACCGCTACGATCACGGTGACGAGCACCAATGTTGCTGCTCGTATCTTTGTTGCTGAATCAGACTGCCATGCATGAGAACAGAAACGCATGGTCAGGATTATCACAGAAACAACGGGCGGAGATTGTTAAAGGTGCACCTGTAAAGTGTCTAACTCCAAAACAATTAATTTGAGCTTCTACATTTATCTTCTATACCGTGTTATTTGGCTTATGGTATATAAGAGAAGATTAAAATAGGGTTATATTTTTTTCAAATGCCCCTTTAGTATCACGATATATATCATTAATAATCATTCAGCTTAAGAGCGTTTATAAACGGTCATAAACGTTATACTGTAATTAGTTGTAAAACTTGACGGAACTTTTCGTTTTTTTAACCAGTAAAGCAGTGTTCTTTTATAATGAAACTTTCACACATCATTTGGACATAACAATGAATTTGGTATAGGATTGAAGTCTTAAATGTCATTTCGGGCAATATCTGACACTTTACAGGTGCACCTTTAACTTATTGCTTGTGTGTGTTTATCATGTGTTATTTCACTACACACATGTCTAATTTTGTTACCCCATCAGGACTGCACTACAATCATAGAGTTGACTGTGGTAAAACTAAGAACACGGCCAAATATTATTAACAAAACCACTTTCAAAATGTTCTCCCCGTGAGAGGGGGTACAACTCTTTCTATGATTATAGTACATGTCTAGTCAATTTTCCTTCAAAGATATGCCCCAGATTGCATAATAACAAGTAAAACAAAATGTAAAAGCTCCCTAACATTATGTGGGAGAGGGACACCCCCGACCACACCCTCCCCCTCTTGGTCGCTTCGCTCACTTGCATTGTTCCACTCTTTAAATTCCTCTATTAAAAGATCATATACCTCATCTCAAAGCAGATCGACGCCCGTGATAATCTATACGTATAGGCCTAAAATATTACATTATTCTGCTCTTTAATAATTCAATATAATTAACTGGCCAAATTAACATTTAAGTGCTTCTTTTGAGACTTTATATTTGTATTCATGTATAAACAAACATGGAACTATTTCCCCAAAAGTTCTGCTTCATTGTTGAAAATACCGTACAGGTATGTAATGATTATTCTTGAAATGATCATCGAGATACTTTCAACTGTGTACTTTACACAGTTATGATATACATAAGCTAGAGAGCTTGCATTATTGCCAAATTTTCGGCCATATAATGGGTTATTATCGCATTTGTTACATACAACTTTTACAATCACACACTTAACATGGCAGACCATCGTAACAATTCATACTTGGTTACAAACTCTACATAACTTCGATCAGCAATGAAAATGTTGTAAACAAAAAGAAGAAAAGAACTGTAAGTCGAATGGACCCGAGTTTTCGGACCTAGCAGATCATTTATCTAGGCATAAGTGACAGGTAACACAACTTAACATTGATTATGTATATACTGTATATACAACACAGGGAGTAAAGGAGTAAAACAGTCACATGCTAGAAAATAAAAAGGAAACCAGATTAATAAAAATGTCTCACCGTCATGATAGTCATCTCCTTGTTTGTCTGTCTTTTCGATTTCGAGTGAGCTGGTTAAAAATGTTGGTTGGAACAAATGCGTTCAACAAGCGTTGACAAATCTGAAATGTATCAGCCTCTTCTGTCTTTTTGGTCTATGTCGATTCAATGTCTAAATAATAATGTGCCGATCTCCAGTCTGCACTTGACGCTTTTATTTAAACCCGCGGCAGCCGAAAAGGAATTGAGCAATACCACTTAGAAAATAATTGCGAACAAGAGTGAAATAATGAAAGCCATTTACATTGTTTACAGGAAACCAGCGATGGTTTGAATCACATGAACTGGCATCAATATGGTCAACGCATCTCGGAGGGGCAGAGAGGACGGGGGTGGTCCGGGGTGGTGGGTGAGATGCAAGTTTTCTCATGGAGAGAGAAGTCATGCAAGATGCCCTAACAATAATTGTGTAATGTATTGTCTACATATTGGGTAAGCATGGTTAGGGGGGGGGGGGGGGGGTGGGAGGGGAGGGGGTTCCTCCAGACGGAGGGGCAACTCCCTTGCCCCATCCCTAAACTACGTCACTCCTGGCACATGACACCAAAAGCGGTAGTTGTATGTGCGCATGACTTCTTCAGAAACCGTTTCCGCCCTAAGTATTTTGAAAGTTGGTGTTGCATGACAAGTGAAACGCGTGCTTTCTCATCACAAGGTCGCATCATGAGGTCCGAAACAGACGGAACCCAAACCGATCAGTTCCAGATCGAACAAAAATCGAAACCGAACTGAACCAAAGTCGCAAACATTCGTTGGGGGAGGAGGGGGGGGGGGGGGGGTCCATTTTCTCAATGCCAAATGTATATTGAAGTCGGGCGCGGAATACGCGGCGATTACCCCAAAACTTACATTATGTCCGACATCAACTCGACGTCATCCTGAACGACCCCGGTTTGGTTGGTTTGGTGTCGGTCTGGGTTCGGTTTGGCGGTCAGTGACTGGCCTTACTCCATAATCTTGTATTTAGGAGCATTTTGTAGAAATGTTTAGGACAACTGTCTTATATCCTAAACACATTACACAGAACTTTACAACGAACATAGAAGAGCCTTTCGTGAAATCGGATCCTGATTTATAATTTAGATGAAGAGAAAGCGTATGAGTTTGCACTTTGTTTGACATACTTTGCTTTGGCGGATCACAAGTATGCGATTTGACAAAAATAAACAATGCATATTATATTCACATTTGAATTAAACAGCCATATTACAGTCAAACCTGTGTATAGCGACCACCCTGGGGAAACAAGAAACTCTATAGACAGGTTCCATACAATTGTTTTTACTGCAAGGGATCACTTTTCAGTGGGCACTATAAACAGGTGGCCGCTAAGACAGGTTTTACTGTATTTGCGTGTACATGTATTGTTTGTGATGGTTTATAACGAACAGATTTATATGTACCGGTATACTAAACATCGATGATTCATAATAATGTAATTTTGGTCAAATTGAAATTCTCATGCAAGTATTCAGAAGAATCTTATTTAAATGAGATTATTAACCGAGAATAGTCTATATGACAAATATAATAGAGCGTAAATCATTCATCATGTTTTTGTTAAGTCACAATGATCATCATAGTGAGTCTTAATGAGTGATGATCGAACCAAAGAACACGAGAGAAAGCTGGTGAAAGAGAAAAACAAAATTAGAAACACTTAAAAAATAGAGGAAACTAACATTAGTTTACATCCGCCATTAACATCACATGATAATCATATGAGGCAACATTGAAATATGAGGCCAGTGAGCGTTACACAAAGAGTTGCAGTCAATAGTAAAGTTGCAATGAATTGCAAGTCAGAACATGTGACTAATTGCGCAAATCTGATTGGTTAAAATGTGCATATTTTCTGACTTGCAACTATTGCGTCTTTACAATTGATTTCATCTGTGTGTTGCAGCCCCCCCCCCCCCCCCCCCCCCACACCCCGGTCTGTCAAATTCAGGCTCTTGACTGCAAAAATAAAATTGTATACTAATCAATAGAACTCGTCGTTAGTTTCAATTGATGCAAACATCATGGGGTGTTTCACAAAGATCCTATGTTGAACTTAACTCCAAGTTGGACTTAAACATTATGGAAAGCCATTAGTTTCTTTGAATTTTTGTTTGTACAAATACTTTTAAAAGGCATGAAATGTTGGTCCAAATCATTAATATTTTCTATTATCAAGATTGTTCTTGATGTAAAATTTATGAAAAGTTTAAAATACTTGAATTTTTGCTATTTTTTGAATATATTTTATTTCAAGGCTACAAATGGTGTTTAACATAGTTTTTAAGTCCAACTTAAGAGTTAAGTTCAACTTAGGATCTTTGTGAAACACCCCCAGGACAAATAAACATCTTATGCATAAATAATTATGGTCACTTCAATTTCTGGCTGACGTGTGAAATGCATTAACACGTTTTCACTACGTATAAAAGCCCATTTCTGCAAATGAGTCTGATTTTACCAGAGCGGTTCTTGTGTCTTTAAAAAGTGAAAATTATTACAATTCCTGTTCTAGCTGTACAGATATGAGTAACAAATAAATGCACTGGCAAAACTGTTTTGTTTATAACAAGAACAATGTCATAGTTTTAATGAAATAACTTGTGATCATTCTGCTCACAATATATAATAATATTAGCGAAGACGCGTTTTTATGAATGTAACAAAACATATACAGCAAATAAATACATATATATAGAAAAGCTTGCAAAGCTACTTTACATTGCTGGAGTAATGTGCTTTCCATTCACTGGAAGACAATAATTTGTGAACATCCAAAAGAGTCTATATACTATGAAAAAGGGGTAATGACAAAATATGTGCAGAACCTAATAATGCATTGTGGCTTCATAAGATTGTTAAATGCCATTAGAAAGGATTATGCTTAGAATATCAACATTTTAATTTCTGAGATTCATCATGTCTAGTAGACATTAAAAAAACAAAAAATTCCATGCAGATATATTGGTATCGAGACAGTTTGAGGTATCCTTAATTTCTCGTACATAGATTTGAACTAAAACTGGAGAAATCCCATGAAATTTCGACCAACTTGTTGAAAATGATATACATGTAAAAATAACAATTGTGTTACGAGTTTACACGAACATGCGATAATACTCAATTCTCACCAAATCTTGTTTATTGTAGGCTATCCTTCAGACCTTCTAAACTAAATTCACATGGTCTCCACCGATTGTATTAATTTTTTATTTTGTTGAACTTGTACTGTTAATCCAAAACAAATCTTAACAGTTTGTATGGTTACCTCACCAGTACTCTGTATAGTCTTTAATTATAATAAGTTCATCATTAAAACAACTGTATTCTTCCACATCAAACTTTCTTATTGTACAGCCACTGTGAAGATACAACTAAATTATAAATGCATTTTCAATTATCACACACTTACATTGTAGTAGAAATATCATATCCTAAAAAGCAGCAAGAGCAATGCTAGGAACATATGTTCACATATTGACACTAATGTATAAAATATATCGGCATGTTTTTTCCGTAGCTTAGTAATGATGAGACTAATATCAAATAAATTAAGCTGCCAAGTTCAGCATTTTGACATTAAGCGATTGGTCGACATAGAACATTTAAATGAAATGCATATTTTCAAGTAGGATAAGGAAAATACAAACGCTTTTATTTACACCCATTTCAATTCACGTATAATTGTGGTAGCCTTACATTTTCAAGGCGCTTGCACAATATAAAATGTACAAACAATAAATTAAAATCAGTTACATACATAAAGAGGTAATCAATTATATGTGCATCTTAACTTAACACAAAAGTGAAGACATAGGAATACATGTACATCAATATCAGTACTTTAGCTATAGTGTCGTATATTTCATATTTCCCTGCTCATACACAAGTATTTCAAACAATAAAAACAAGAATTCATTCATTTCAAATGTTAAAGAGTTGATAATAACATAGATAAGATTCATTCAAACACACTCCCTATTTGCGAGTTCAATTGTTTGTACTTTCTTAAAGATTTCAGAAAGAACATAAATTATCAGCATTTCTTTACTGCCTGCTCGATACTTTTTAGAGCATTAAAGAACAGAGTCAGAAATAACAGACTCGTGATGGGGTTCTCTTTAATATATATGACCCATACTACAAATCAAATACCAAAACTACCACTTCAATATCTCAAGTTTTTCTACGTGGTCCCCACCCACGTCGCTATGAGCTTTCACATTTCTTCTGTACCTTATTGTTTGGCGTATGGCAACAGAAGAATGAAATGGGTTTTAATTTGTCAAATTGCTTCTGAATTATGGGCATATACAATATCAAATTTAAAGCATTCCGGAACGCTTTTCGATTGTAATGAAAATCAATAGGCAGAAGGTGATGAGATCTGACATCATTTTTTTACTAGGTAAATATTGTTCCTTTTTCATGAATCTATCGCACATCATTGAGAAGAAACTTACAATGATATAATATCACGTTTGGAAAACTCTAATGAAGTTAAGAAGATAATGGTGACCATCATGGCATCATCAAAGACATGGGAAGGACTTAGAAAATTGTATTTGTCCATACAGAGAAAAACAAACAATTCCAAACCATCATTCATACTAGTGAGAAAATAGTGTGCCAATTTAGTAACATCTCAATCAGAATAACTAAGAGTATAATGCAGCATAAATTCAATACAGTGGATACTTATTATAAGGTCTTAATGACCATGCAATTACCTTGTTATATCAGCGTAAAACAAAACCAAAGAGTTTTTTTTAAAACCAGAGCTCTATATAACGAGGCTCCACTGTAGATTTTGGTTTGTTTAATATGGGGTATGCAAATGCAGCATATATGCAATACAATCATGAGCAGCATGTTTAAAGGTTTTGTAATTGACTATAGTAGCAATGCTAACCCACACAAACTATGGGCACTATCTCCACTGCATGGGGAGCATTCCTGCAGCTCATGAGCACTTGAAGAGATGCATCCAGTACCTATTATTTGGATATTTACATATCAACAAACTCATCATAGAAACAAGATTTTCTAAAAATTGTTCAATATAATTATCACCCCCACTCAAGCAGATGTGCAGTGCTTAAATAAATAGTGAACTATTATATTGAGGTAATTGGAACACTTTTTTTTTTTTTGTGACAATTCAGAGCTGAGTGTTACAAATCAAATTTGCAGGTGATTTAAATATCTTTTCTACAAGTAGAAACTTCCACATCAAGCAAACAATGTCATATTCTCATTATTAGCAATAATCTGTTCTTTTTTCATATGTGATGTAATATGTAAACTGATTCTCTGCTGTAATATAATGCTGTACTCAATCTGTTTAATTGCGGAAAAAGAAAAAAAAAACACTTCCGCCCACTGAGATTTTTTTTGGTTTATTTCACAATCTGGGTTGCAGATTATGTTAAAATCTTTTGGACTCGTTCAATTTCATTTGTATTTGTATTTGAGTTTCTTTTGTTACTCTAAAACCTTGACGCAGCAATTGATAAGGCTGTATTTTTAATTATACATTTTACGGCTTTGTCTTTTTTGACTGCTACTGATCATAGTTCTCAGATACTTCCTTAACCAGTTCCCTACCAGATTTTGCAATTCCAATAGAGTTAGTACAGGACCCACCAGGTTCCCATAGGCAATGGGTCAACGTGTTCTCTACTAGATTTTGAGATTCACATAGTGCATTAATACAGGACCCACCACCAGGTACATGTAGGCAATGGGTAAAATTATTCCCCAATACCTTCCTCCGATGACCCAGTAGTTACATGTTAGCTAGCCTTCACTTCTTCCTTCCCTAAATTGTCTTTGTCTATATCTTGACATTCAGTGACTGTCTCCTTTTCCTTCAACTTCATCTCAGTGATACCATCTCCCATGCCAACTATTGCTTCTTCATTCTGTTCATCAATTTCTATGCGCGTTATCGCCTTCAAGTGTTTTTCAAAAATTTCATCTGGGTGGAGATCTCCATTTTGCTTTTGTCCTTTATCTGCCTCTACTTCTTCTTCTTCTTCTTCCTCCTCCTCCTCCTCCTCCTCCTCCTCCTCATCCTCATCCTCAACATCCTCCTCATCTTCATTGCCAGACCTTGGTGAGGTGCGTGGAGAGGACGATCTTGAACGTTTCTTCTTCTTCTTGCCGTAAGGATCAGCCCTCCGCCGCCTCCGTCTGGGTTTCCTTGGCAACAAGGAGGTGGCAGCCGCATTAGATGTTGGCTGGGATGTAGCTGGTCCTCCAGTGCATCCAGCTTGATCTGCTTTGGAGGAAACATCCATTATCGATTCTGCTGAAAGATTTGTTGGCATTGTCTTTGACGTCTCTCCTGCCACAGGTTCTTTCAGGGCCTCTGAATCCTGGTCATTGGTATTAACAACACCTTGGGCACTAGAAGTTTTCTGGACAGAGCCCCTTTCAGCAGGTAGGACAGCACTTGCTTCGTCAGTCGCAGCTGTGGGTCCTGGTATCTTGGTTACAGCTGTTGGTTCTGGTATCTTGGCAGCAACCTCTACTGATCCGAGCGCAGCCACTGATGCTGATGCAGCAGTAACTGCAGGTTTTACAGAAGGCCCTTTTGATGAAGGTGTTGAAGGAGGTGCTTTTGTGGAAGAAATAGCAGCAGATGCTGTTGGAGCAGTTATTGACAATGTTGCTGTAGCGATTGCTGATGGGGTGGCAACTGCTGCTGATGGTGTGGAAGCAACTAAAGCTGTATTAACAACTGTGGCTGAAGCAGTTGCAGCAACAGCTTCTTTCCCTGTTGTGGCAGCCACGGTTGGTAATACTGTAACACCATGTGGCTGCACCCTGATGATAGCAGATGGTACATTGGTTGGTGCATTGGCTGGTCTGACAGGACAGCTGGAAATGTGCTTCTTGAGACTCCTGAGGTAGACAAACTGGCGGGCGCAGTAGGCACACTGGTGGTTCATATTCTGAGGGAGCAGGTTTGGGTTCTTGTTTGACTTGAAGAGCTTGTCCTTGTTTGGGCACAGCTTCATGTGCCTCTCCAGACCATTGATGAAGTGGAATTTCTTGCCGCACCCCTGACATCCATGAGCATCCTCGATGTTGGCGCTTGCTCTTCGTCTCGTATGATTGAGAGGGTTGTACATCTTCAGCCCCGGCCTAGCTCTCTTTGGTTTCTGATCCATATCAGTCTCATCTGACTCATTTGCCTTCTGTAATGCTCTACTCCTGCTCTTCCTGGCTGCTTGCATCTTTAACTTGCGAGCTTTCATATTCCTTTCTTTGTTTTCCGCCTGCTGTTGCTCTTGCTTCTTCTCTGCCGACTTGGATGGTGTCTTCATCGGAGTCTTCATCAGAGTTTTCACAGGTGTCTTCACAGGAGTCTTTGCTGGAGTCTTAGGGGTGGGGGCACTTGCAGAAGCACACTCCATAATGTGCACATGCAGGTCACCCATGCTGGGAAATACCATGCCACATTTTGTGCAGCGATTGTTTGTTGCCATTTCAAAGTGGCTTACACACTTCTCATCAGTCTGCTTATCGTCTGTGGGTAGCGTGCTGAGGTATCCGATCTCACGGGCATGTGCAAAGGGATGATGCCTCTGCGGGTTGAAAGGAACATCTTTCTTCTTCTTTGTCTGCTTCCTGGGAGACTGTTTCGTCTGCTGGGGTCCTGGCGAACTGAAGCGACTAGACTTGGCTGGACTTGATTTGGCTTTGCTCATTTCATGTGCAATGAGGGATATCCTCTCCCTGGGCTCTGGCATGATCATGGCCGTCTGGATGGCTTTTGTAGGATCTGTGAAATTCTGAGGTCGAATCTCCTCGGGTCCTCTCTCGGTGTAGGCGCACATCTCGTCTGAGTGCATGTCTGCTTGGTGCTGCTTGAGGTTGGAGAGATATGCAAACTCCTGTTGGCATTGAGAGCAGCAGTACATCTTTCCCACACGGTGCAGCTCAAACCTGTGGGAAGCCAGCGAGTCCGGAGTTTCAAACACTTTGACGCAGAACTCACACTTGTAGGGGTAATCTTCAGCGTGTGCCACAACATGCTGTGTGAGTAGCTTCATGGAGTCGAATGGGAGCTCACAAACATTGCATGTAATTGCAGCATCCAAAACAGAGAATTTGGTTGTCCTTTCTTGATCCAAAGAGTCTAAGGGACTGGAGAGAGTTGATGACTTCCAGCCAGTTGACTTCATTCTTGGAGTAATGTTGAACCTTGTTATTGTCTTGGCATTTGAACTTGATGGAGGGGCTACCTTCTTTGGTTTTGCAGGTGATTTTTTAACAGGTTGCTCAACAATTGGCCTTGCATGACAGGAGAGATCTAGTGGTTGGGATGTATCACTACTGACATAGGCAACTGAGCTCATCCTGCTTGATCCCTGGCCATCTGTCCGTGGCCTCTTGACCCTAAGGTCCAGCACTTCGACACTGCTGGTAGAAGGTCCAGGGTTGGCTTGGGGCCTAACATCCGAGCCAGGTGGCTTCTTTGGGATAAACGGTTGAGGTTTGACGTCACTCTGCCATGGACAGATGCTACTGGGAACCTCCTTGTGCTGCTTCAAAGCCACCTGCTCAATCTTCCTGAATCCTTGCTGCTGCTTCCTGACAGAGCTCTTGCTCTGTCTGAGGGCTGCGTACAGCTTGGCTCTCATGTGGTTCCCATCCCCTTTCTGAGTCTCCCCTCCAATCTGCTTTTCTTTGATCATGTTCTGCAGCACGGCTGTGGCATGCTTCCTTCTGATTAACCGTGTCATACTCGCCATAGTTTTCATTTGATCCTTGGTCTGCGTGATGCTGACCTTGGGGATGTTCAATACAGTGTCTTGAGCAGAAGGAGGTGGTGGAGACCTTTCCATCTCAACTCTATCTACAGGCTTAATGTCCTCCACACTTTCCACAACTTCCCCACTCTCCTTAGCCTTCAATGCAGCAAGTTCAATTGGATCTTTGGGGAAATTGCTCCGTTTCCCCCGCACATAGAGTCCATGCCTTTTCCTCAAATGTCTGTGCATGTTTGAAGACGAAACAAACTGAATTCCACATATTCTGCAGATGGCAGTCTTCTTCAGCATCCCTTGTCTCGTAACAATATTGCGCATCTTATTCTGAGGTGAAAGGGCTTCATTTTTAACCAAGTCTTCTGCAAGAGCAGGTTCATGCACCGATTCATCTTTGTCCATAACATTTGTTTCAGTTTGCGAGTCATCACAAGCCGGTTCAATTTTCACTGCTTTGTGATTATCGACTTTCGTATCAGAAATTTCACTCGTCTCTGGTTCACTTTTCTCAGGCTCGCTAACATGATTCTGAGTCTTTGTCCTATGTGTCAGCTTGTGTTTTGTCAGATCTCCTACAGTGACAAATCTCCTGGGGCAGTCTGGACACAGATGCGTGGCTTTGCTCTCTTCCATCGTATGCCTTAGCAGGTGCTTATCCCTCCATGTGGCATACATGAAACGCCTGTTGCACAGGTGACACAAAAACACCCCTTTCTTTGCCGCCGCCTTTGGGGTAGATGCTGGAGTCTTTTTCTTGCTTTCCTGCTTGGTCTTTTTAACAGGTTCTTCTTTGGCTATCTCTTGGTTCTCCCCCACAGGTTTTTTCTTTCTGTTCTTGATATCACCAGGTGGGAGCCCTTTACCCCACTTCCTCGTGTCTACTCCCTCCACTGTGATATTGCGTATGTGGTGCTTGAGCATCAGGTGCAGCTTCAGACCGTTGGGGAAGCGGCACTGCTTGGGGCACAACTGACAGCCAAACCTCTCCGTTCCATCTGGCAAATAGGAAACACAATCTGGTCCAATCACTGCCCTTTCTCCCCCATCATCATTTTGTTCTTTCTGAGCATTGGCCTTATTTGCAACCTTTTGCCCAACTCTCCTCCGCTTGACTGTGCCTGCCTGAGGCTTCACCTGCCTCTTGCCACCAGCCTTCCCCCTCCTCCTCCCCACAGTTCCTGCATCCTTATCCGGGGCTCCCACTGCACCACTCACAGAGGTGCTATCAGCATCATTCAATTCAGGCATGTTGTCCTCCGACAGAAAGTGGGACGTTGCATCGCTTGAAGACACATCCGGTGCCTGGATCTGGATGTCAGAGTCACCTACCCCTCCCAGATCCACACCAGCTGTGATGGATGCGAACGCGGCGGCATGGTGTCCGTCCGAGGGGTAGATCGGCGAGATCAGAGGTGGCTCTGCGACTTTGTCATCTGGCTCACCACCCTGGCCTAGGACATCCAGGTGCGTTGGGACCTTGGTCCTGTTCTCAGACTCTGCGGACATCGCAGAGTCCAGCTCCAGGGGCATCATCTCTGAGGGGTCCATCTTCTCCAGGATAGGCATCTGACGATCAAAGTTTTCACCATCTGCAGCTAGACAAAAAATAGAAAAAAGAAAAACTGTCATAATTATTTGCTTTCATCACCGTCATCGCTTGAAGCTGCACCTGATGCTCAAGCACCACATACGCAATATCACAGTGGAGGGAGTTGTATTTATTATGTGTATTAACGTTACAGGCTCTTTTTCAAATGTTTACATCTGTAGCGAGAGAAAATGTACGGAAAGGCATAACCTGTCAGAAGTATTCAATTTGTTCTCACCACCAAGCTGTCCAAAAACAATACAATTTCCCAAAGATGGCGTGCTTTCAGCCCATATCAAATATGGCAGGGTTTTGCCTGAATGTGGCACAAATTTGCCCGAATAAAGCATGAGCTTGCCCAAATATGGTACGATTTTGCCTAAATAACTCTGTTGGAATCTGCAACCCCCTAGCCCCCGCCTCATACTGTGTATTGATTTATTCCACATCAAATACATTCTAATCTGTATTAGTGACCACCTGTCTATAGCAGCCAACCTGCCTACAGTGGCCACCTTAAGTGACCCCTTGGAGATGAAAAGAATGTTATGAAACCTGTCTATAGAGGTCATCTGCCTACAGTGGCCACTTTTCGAGTTGCCCTTGGGTGGTAACTAAACACAGGTTTGCTAGTTCTATCCATACCCGATTTAGAATGTTATGAAACCTGTTGAGGTCACCTGTCTCTCCCTTAGGTGGTCATTATACACAGGTTTGACTGTAAGGAACCTGTCTATATTTGTCTCCTTTCTATGTAACAGTGGCAACTTCTCTTGTTTCCTTTAGTGGTCTTTATACACAGGTTTGACTGTAAGTTTTAGATCTGTCCATAACTATCTTTCCCTTAGGTGGTCATTATACACAGGTTTGACTATAAGTTTTAGTTGTGTCCATACATGTCTATCCCTTAGGTTGTCTTTATACACAGATTTGACTATTTAGTTTTAGTTGTGTCCATACATGTCTATCCCTTAGGTGGTCTTTATACACAGGTTTGACTGTAAGTTTTAGTTGCGTCCATACCTGTCTTTCCCTTAGGTGGTCATTATACACAGGTTGACTGTAAGTTTTAGTTGAGTCCATACCTGTCTTTCCCTTAACCCTAATCCCACTGGGTTATGTCACTTGAGTCCACTGGGTGGGGGCTGTTTTGGCCCCCCCCCTCAAATCTCGGCAACGAATGGACCGATCGACTTGAAAATTGGCACACACGTAAAACAAGTCAAGTAGAATAAGAATATGAAAAAGAAAAACAAAATTGGACCATTATTTTTTTTTTAATAATTAATTAAAATTTTGAATATGACGAATTTGGGAAAAAATTGGGATTTTCATCTAAAATCAAAAGAAATTACAGGATTTCTTCAGGTTTTCTGTAAAAATACTTTCAAATGATGTTATTCATCATATCCATGTTTTTTTATGGTGATAAAATATATCACTAATTTGCATAAATATGCAAATTAGTATTCCCGGATTTATCCACATTGTTTTCATTCTTATGTATTTTATTGTTTTTTTTGTTGTTGTTTTTTGTTTTTTTAAGAAGAATTTATCTCTGAAGTGTATGAATTCAACTAATAACAAAGAAATAATCCAAATTATAATTCAAAGTAACAATTATAACAGATTTGGAGTTTACATGGCATCGGATATAGGAATTACATAGAAACCTGTACAAAAATTACATTTTTTTGTGACGGACGAGCAATTATCGACCTCTAAAATCAGTTCTACAGGTCCGACCGCGGTGAATTATATAACAAAACATGCGGGAGACTTGAGAGAAAATAGTCATGAAGTTTGAACGTGAAATTCCAAACGGTCTAGATGCACGTCGAAAAAAACGACAGGGGGGGGCCAAAAAGGCCCCCCCCCCCCCCCCCCCCAGTGGGATTAGGGTTAAGTGGTCATTCTACACAGGTTTGACTGTTTTAGTTGTGTCCATACCTGATTTAGAATGTTATGAAACCGGTCTGTTGAGGTTACCTGTCTTTCCTTTAGGTGTTCTTTATACACAGGTTTGACTATAAGTTTTAGTTGTGTCCATACCTGATTTAGCAGGAGAGTCCTCTGATTTGCCGCTGGTCATGCTCTCCCCCGATGTGTTGAGGGCGCCCTCACTCATCTCTGCGTCTACTGCATGGCCCATCCGTTGTGGCAGATTCTTGTACCAACACAGCAACTCCTCCCCTATAACAATCGGCTGCAGAAATAAGAATAACAATATCAATAATAATGATGTTAATGATAGTAATTAGTATACTACTGCAGCAACAGCCTACTTCTACTACTACTCTGCATCTACCTCCCTATCTGTCCGTCGTGGCAGACTCTTGTACCAACACAGCAGCTCCTTACCTATAGCAATGGGCTGGACAAATCAGAATTATAATAAGAATATAAATAATGATGACGATTATAATACAACTATGATAACAAAAGCTGATGCTCATGCTGCCGACACCACCACCACTACACTTCTACTAATAATTCCAAAATTATGTAATTATAGTAAAACAGTAACAATAATAATATACAACATCAATAATCAAATCACAGTAATTGTGCCTACTTACATAGTGGTCATCATTTTGACAAACACACAAGTAAGATGAGGCGGGATTGGTAGTCGTTTAAAGGACTGTTGGTTTAATTTGACTGTAGGGAAGGGTAGGGTGATAGGTCTTTGCTTGGTCTTACCCTGAGGGCTTTGTAGTAGATGCTCCTCTTGTACTGAGTGGCTATCATGTTCTGCTCCTCAAAGCTACGTGCACTCTTTACATAACGCATCCAGTTAGCCTTGCTTGGATCGGAGGCATCAACGCTGTACAGACGCATCCCCTTCGGACCTTTAATCTGAAATAAGAAATTTAAAATGTTGTACAAGGTTATTTTTGGAAGTATATGTGCATATATGAGCATTATATTGATAACTGCTAAACCATTGAAAACTACTCTATTTGTAAAGTTTGCACTACTCCACACTCACATTATCTTATGAAAAACTCATATTCAAATAAACACAATTATTTTACACTGGAGGAGATGGAGAAGTAGATCTGTTCTTGCAACTTGTACATTTGTGATGGCCCGGTCAGATATCAACGGATATCGGAAACGTATGCCCAACGAATAGACAATTTGCGAAATTAAATTATCCGGTGATGAAAGTCGTCTCCATTGCTTCATGTACAAAACATAGAACGTACATCACTGGACAAGGAACGGACAAGAAACGTATAGAACGGATGGAAAATTTAGCTCTCCGTTTGACATCCGTTTGCGCAATCCGTTGATATGTGACCGGGCTATAATTGGGGAAGCCAAATGAGAATAAGATTTAAAACCCTCAAGCATAAAAAATGAAAATGCAAAATTAAAAGATATATTTATATTATAATCTAACAATTCTTACAGACATATGCTTTGTAGATTTTGTAGGTAATTTATTTTTTAATTCATTTGTTGATCTATAACTTGCAATATTTACATGTAAAGATTGTGTGACCTTTGACCTTACCTCCCAAGAGTATGTGTCATCCAGCACTTCATCACATTTCCTCTTGGTACCAACGAACGGGCCGTAGGTCCTGCCTTTACGCACCGACTTCTTGGCAAACACACCTGTATAAAACACAGGGAAAAAGAAAAGAACTATGATAATCATTCCCTAACCTGTGC
Source organism: Echinarachnius parma (assembly GCA_037951105.1). NCBI lineage: Eukaryota > Metazoa > Echinodermata > Echinoidea > Clypeasteroida > Echinarachniidae > Echinarachnius > Echinarachnius parma. The sequence continues at coordinate 21,838 of JBAMJV010008990.1, read as the reverse complement.
AAAAACAGAACTAAGAAAGATAAATTATAATAATAATAACAATTAGCTAAATAGCACATTTCAGAGAGTTCCAGTCCCTACAGGGAAAAAACATATTTTCCGGGGGCTACTTTTCAAGCTTACCTCCATGAAAATGACACTCCAGAAGTTGATTTGCACTGAACTTTATGCCAATTTTCAAGGGCTGTTTGGCATTTCTGGGGTAAATTAGCCCAGAAACCCCTGTGTATTTGTTTCACTGAGTCTCTAAGTACTGCATACATGTGCATTTCATTGCAAATCCCATAGAGTTAATAGACAAAGTCTGACAGGTTCCCATAAAGTTGACGGGTTTGTTGTATTTTATGAAATTTAAATACTTGCAAAGCAGATAATAGACTTCATGTTCTTCCTAATGAAATGTAATACCGCAATTCATTACAGGGGAACCTCATCATAATATTACCCTATTACATAAGGTTTAAAACAAAAGAATATTTATAAAGAGCTTAGAAGAGCAATAATATAAGAGGGTCTTGCTTAATGGAGCTCTTTTCTATGAGGTTTCATGGTAAATCAAAAAGTCAAGAATCCAACCAAACTGACTTTACTGTTTGTATTTTTCGTTGCAGGCCGGTCTCTGTGGGAAACAGTGTTTTAACCACTAACAGAGGTAATAATCTTCAAGATTGAAGGACACAGGTCTACCCCAAAGAAGAAGAAGAAGAAGATCAACCCTTATAAAATAAAGCAAATAAACATATAAAATGTGAACTCACCGATGAGACAGGGCTCGATCTCTGAGAGCTTGAACTCAAGCTCCCCTGGGGGCTTGATCCCCTCGGCAACCGTTTCCATCATGGTTGCTGGCTGGTGGGGCAGCTAGTCGGCATGGAAACTCAAAACATCATCTCTCATCTGTGTATGCATGGAAAGCAATTTTGATAATAATAAGAATAACATGTTTACAAGAGCTTCTTGTCAATCGTCATTAACATATGATGTGTTAATATAGAGAATTTACAATGGCTTCTTCTGCCGATAGTGAATGACCACAATCTAGCTGATTAGTCTGCCACTTTGACTTGATTGTGATGTACAGGACGTGAGACATGTATGCTAACCAACCGGCTATGTTGCTGTTTTTAAGAAGTAGATAAGATTTCTTTACTGGCATGAGATGTGGCTGCCTCATATAATGGACCTCCATTTATCATCCTATCCAAGGGATGGAGTGTGTTCCGTGGAATCCTTTCCTGCACATGAACTATGAGGTGCAGTGGGAGCTAGGTGGAGAAAAGGAGGTGCATCACAATGCCAGTTAAAATGCCAGCTCAAAATATTTTAAAAAGCCATTGGATTCTAACTGACTCTGCAAGGTCCTCAAGTCAGATGCTGTCGAATTTTATAGGGGTCTTTCGAGGTATATCAGGGACTTAATTGACCTTGAGCCATTTACTATTTAACTATTCTAGTGTAAAGTCAAACTTAGATATCAGTTGTTTTTGGTCAAGTCCATGTCTAAATGTATTCTTGTTTTTCTATTATTTTTTATTTTGACTCAAATAAGTAAAAAAAATATCCTAGGTTTCGAAGCTGTGTACGTAGCTGTCCTAATGGATTTAACTTTCACTACACGGCTGACGGTGAACATGTAGTTTCTTATTATTTTTTAATAAAATCATAATGAAGTAAATGTATTCATGTTATATGCAGGCTTCCTGTACAAAAAAACAAAAAACTTTCAGATGTACGTATGTACATGTGTGACATAGGCATCCTTCCGCACCCACTGACTCGAGCAGAATAACTATTTGTGGCATTTCATGATTGCACCAGTCATCCAATGAGATACATGCTAATACTAGTGAGTGTGCATTGCAGTATAACTACTGAGAGTGCTGGTAAGCATATCAGTGCAAGGCCTGCAGAGACTGAGCTGAGAGAGGTGTAGTAATTCACTCATACTTATGGCTGACAGGGGGGAGCTAAAAATAGAACAGTGTTGCCTTTGAAAGGTCTGCCCCTCCCTCCTACCTATAGTATGCAGGTCTGTTGAGGACAAACCGTGATTTTGTTGGAAGTGGGGTTGGGGTCAGGGGCAGACTTTCAATCAATCATGAACCTTTCTGATAAAAAAAAGTTTGCTTGATGGGACTAATAAATGTCTCTTGAATTGGGCAAATTCAACTTATGTGGGTAAAAAATTAAAAGTAAAGAAAATGACATCAGGTAATTCAACAACAACATGACTCATTCAGGATTGGTCCTGAAATGACTATTGATGTGTTCTATGAAGAATGCATGTTATACCAACATCAAATAGACTTGCAACTCACATGTGACTTGAGCAAAGATAACTGTACATGTACCACTGCCACTGCACCACTGCCAGAGTGCAAAATTCATGTTGGTAAATTATTAAACATATAACATCTAGGAGTGGTGTAGCGTGGTCGGACTGATTGGAGCTAGGGCACCCAAATTATATCCGGAATTCCCCCTTATGGTTTAATTATTTTGTTTTTGTCAGAATATTGGAGAGAGCATGTGCCCCATGCCACCCATACCTATATACCACCGATATTCAGAATGCAAAAATATATGGTACACATACATGTAGCCAAGGAGCATCAATATTCCTTCCATGATGCAGTGCTAAGATTTGCAACTACAGTAGTAGATGTGGAGCTGAAGATAGCATGCATGGACACATGGTGCCCTTTTGAATGATAGACGCTTTGCTGTCGGAGGACAAATCATGACTTTATTGAAAGTATAGGGAGGATACATAATGTACATTATGTGGTTTGTGGGGTTGCTGGGTGCCCTTGATCTAGACACTATCCGAACCGAGGATACTTAATTGTTTTTGTCAGAATTAATGGGGCACAACCCCCCCCCCCCCCCCCCCCCCCCTACATAGCTATGCCACAGGATAATATTTAGCAACTATTCATGCCTGTATGTTCATGATAGAGATTGCAGGTCGATCAGACGGCTCCCAATAACCACAGACTATACAAGATTCATTCAATTCCAATGCAGCCGCCAAGGCGTTACTATATTTACATGTAGGTTCCTGGTTTAATATGATAGGGAATATAGGGCAGGTGTTTAACCCGGCTACAATGCATCTTCTATAGCACAATGAACTTAAAGGGACGTTGTTGCCATTGTGGTTTTCAATTCTATACAATTTATTTATTCCATTCGTCTTAAATAAACATACAATCATAAACATGAAATTGTAATATCCAAGATAATTTGTAAAAATAATGAATTAAGGAAACCAGCAAGAAAGAACCATTAAAGTCGTCTAGACTAAACATACATGTATGTACCTTTAAATGTAAGCAAAATCCTCACTTGAAAATTACAAAAACATATTGTAACTCAGACAAATTTGCAAAATGGTTTTTATGCTTTAAAAGTCACACTTATTTTCCATTCCCCAAACGCCCAAACCATAGTTATTAACCCGTTCAGGACTGATTAAAATTTCTGAAACATGTATTGTATTGTACCAGGCCTGCATTGGTTAATATTAATATTCTACAAGCTACAGGGTGGTGGTGTGGTGGTGGGGGGGGGGGGGGGGGGGGGGGAGGGGGTGGTCATGTTCTCCCCAAAATGTGACAAATTAATAAACAGAAAGGTAAAGAAAGATTATAGATTTGCTTCCCGGCCTTATCTGTTGTCCCGCAGTATGAGTACCATGTGATTTTTAACCTGTTCCCTTCGAGATTCTAGAATTCCCATTGACTTTGTACATAAAGCCCACTGGTTCCCCTAGGCAACAGGCAAGGGGTTAAATCCCTCATGGAATTAATGACAAGACTATGGTAGTTTAATCAGTGTTCAGGACTTCAGGTCAAGAACAAATGAGTCAACAGAAAAGGACGGGGTCTGGGAATGATTGTTATATACCAAAATAAACAAGTCTCCCAGTGACCCCACACATGACTGGATTGATTGTAAATACAACCTAATATTGCAGATCTAAATACTGTTCACTGTTTGTACATGAATGATAAGTACATGCATGACTACACACATTGTTATCATGCTTGGGTGAACACTACACCACTTCTACACCTCGCATGCTTGAGTGGCCTGAATAAAAAACAAACAAACAATACAATATCAGTTCTTCTATGTACAGCGCTAATTATTGTTTCATAGCGTTTCATAACGCAACCCACAAACCTGTAGACATGGTAGTATAATCATACAGTTTAAAGGGGTAGTACAGTTTTGGTATGGCTGAACTTTAGTAACCAAACCTGGACAGTAACATTATAAACTAATAGTTATAACTTCACCATGCTCGAAAGGTATACAAAATTACAAATGACTAAGTAAAAAGCCCGTTATCATTCAAAAAGTTCCATTAAAACACAAGAGGGCGCTTTCTGAAAAGGCATTGGTTTCAACCATTTTTCATATAAAATAATGCATGTGATGTTTTATTGAAATAATGATTAAATAGAGAGATCATCAACAACTATTTAAAAGACACTTTTGAAACATTTTGAAAAAGTGCATTTTTTTGATTAAAAAAAAAACATCTAATTATTTGGGTCCCAAATAATTATAAGATCAGATATATTTATTGATATTTCAGCCGTTTCTGGGTCGATCTTGACCAAATAAAGTTTGTTCTCTCAAATTCGACACTCAGTTTTTCATTACCTCACAAAAAAATTGTGATGTGCAGCGCCCTCTCTACCAAAACTAAACTACCCCTTTAATGTGTGTATATTCTGTACACTGTTCATGACTTAGACTGAAACCATGCAGACTCAGCCCAACAATCAGGAATCCATTCATGATCATTGTGAATACACTAACAATAGAGGGGGCTATGGGACAAAAGGAACTGAGAGCAATCAAACGCTGCCAACACAAACCATGTCAATGTACAATGGACATGTAACCTACATTTCTAAGGTATATTCTCTATTAAAGAACAAAGGCAAACACGTGAAAGAGACTCTTGGTGACTCTTTCCTTAAAACCATTCCCTTAGATACTCTGAAAAATAGCTTTGGGCCGCCAAAATATTATAAATTGCTAATAAAGCTTTACTTGCCCACAAGGTCAACCATGTAATATATTACAGACTCTCTAATGTTTCTCTTTGTTTGTGTCCACAAGATTCAGGTTTCAGCCACTAAAAATGGGAAGCATTGATTTTACTTGCCCCCCCGCCGGCCCGCCCCCCCCCCCCAAAAAAAAAAACACACATTAAATTTCTGCTTTTATGAATCAGTCCATCAATTTGCATATGTTTACACTTTGCCAAATCATGAGTTGTCACAAAATCATTTACCTTAATTTAGTTCCCTTTAAACTTGGCTTGTTCTATGTTTAGCTGCTATAATCTATGGTTCAACAATAGGTGAATGTAGGGGCAGGGCCTAATTGAGACATCATCACCAACCAGTCCACTAGTTAGTGCACATGCAAATCAAGTCCTAATGTCACCTGGAGAATGGATAGTGAAAGTAGAGTGAACATGGGGGTGGAGCCTGATCACCTAATCATGATGTCCGCACACAGTGGGGTAGCATGGTCGGACTGATTGGGGGGGGGGGGGGGCACGCACAATTATTTTTGGGGGGGGCACATCTTTTATATTTCTTTGTTTAAAATAATGTCCCCATATGTTTCCTATTTTTTTTTTTTCTTTGTTTAAAAATAATGTCCCCATATGTTTCCTATTTTTTTCTTCAAATTATTGGGGGGGGGGGGGGGGGTGCCCCCCCCTCCCCTGTCGCTATGCTACTGTCTGCATGGATACCAGTCTACACACACTCAGTGGCCTAGCGAGGGGGGGGGGGGGGCTCCTGGGCTCGAACCCACCCCCACCTAAATGGCTTATTTATTTTTGTCTAAATTGCATTTGTTTGCTTGTCGCTTGCTGGTAAGTTTTTATGTTGTAAAGGTTTTGATGCATGACTTACATGTTCAGCTTCTAGGGGCTCTGCCCACTGGACAACATCAGAAGCTGCTCGCACTTACGCATTCACAGGTTGGAGCCCCCCCCTCCCCCTCCCCCTCCCCCCTCCCCCTCCCCCCCCCCCCCCCCCACAATTGTAGAATTCCTGGCTATGACCTGGCCACTGCACACACTCCGCATTCTAGATAGATTTGCGACCACAGACACCCCCTACTGAATTCAGTGGATCACTGCATGGTAAAGATACATGTACCTGCACTGTGTATAGTAACAAATGCTGGTACTAATTGGGTATGACATCACTAGAAACTCCCATGGAAAACTGGAGAAGAAATCATTTTCTAACATCAAGACTTTCTTCCTGCTGTTTGAATTAGTAATAACATTTCAAGTTTCAAGACATTGCAATGATTGGTATTCGTACATGTATTGGTTAGTGGAACCTTTTCATTAGGAGCTTGGAAGCATGACATTCCCATACTACATCTGTATCACTCACTATCTTGATCAGCTAGGGTGAAGAGCACAAAAGAATATGCGTGAAGAACTTGTTAAAGTAAAATTACGTGGCTAAATTCAGGTTTTTTGTTTATAATCAGGAGCATAAGATTTATAAAATGGTTCCATTTGATTAGATCTAAAACAACAACAATTTTGGGAAAATCTGGAAAAGTTTGTGTGAAAAAAGTGCAATATAGAGGCTAGGGCCTACCCCAAATACATACAGTGTACAGGGTAAACAGGGTGTTCAATTGTTTTAAATTTAATATTTCTTATGTCAGTAAACCTTTCACCCAAGTAATCTATGTGATATATAAAGATGATTATTATTCATGAGCTACATAACCCTACATTGAAACACAAAGGAATAATAGGACAACTTAACTTCCTCCTAAACCATCTTCCTGGTATCAAAATATAAATCATGTCATTTCCTTGTTCCCAATCATGATCAAATACACATAGTGCGTACCATATATCAAAACTAAACACAATAGACTAAACTTAGATTACTACGTAGATCATACAGTGTACCTTTTTTAAACATCAAACTATAAAGGGTGCAAAGTTTCATGCACTGGATATCTCTTGCTCGTTTGCAGATAAATACTCATTCATCAGAGGGGTCCCGGGTGGGATTAAGGGTTGGGAGGAGGTATTAACACCAGAACCCCAACACCCCCACCCCACCCGTTCCCCCTAAAACAGACAAAACAATAATAAAATACACATTACACATTTACACAATGTATTAGTATTGTAGCATGGTCGGCCTGATTAGATGGGCATGAACATTATTGGGGTCTAGTGGGGGCATGTTCTTTATTTTGTAAAGAATTTTACCTAAGTTTGCATTGATTGTATTCAATTAGTGGGGGAATGGGTGAGGCAGCCCCCCTCCCTGGTATACACTGCTGATATGAGTGCAATATAGTTCAAGCTCACCTGCATTTGAGTTCAGTACGTATTAAAGGGTAGCACTATGAAGTGTTTTTTGGGGTGTGAGTAGATCCTGCTAACTTATTTGTTTTCACAAAACTCTCATATCTCTCCTCTCGGAGTCTCCAATCACTAGTGCTGTTGACGAGTCATGGGTACCCGGGCCCCATCCTTCTATAATTTTCTGCTTCTTTAGCATCTGCATTCTGAGCAATAAATTGTCACCCACTATTCACTGTCAGATAACTTTCTTCTAATTTTCTCAGCATCATACTTTTCTCAAATTATCTTTTCTTTTGTCTATTTCTCTCTCTCTATGTCCTTCATTTATTTATCTGATCATTATTTTCTTTTTTCCATTTTCTCTCAAAGATTCTTAAAGTTCTCTCTCTCTACATGATCTACAATTTTTTCTTCTGATGTTCTACTGTTTACATACTCCCATTCTTAAGTTTTCTCGCTATAAATCTTTTTCAATCGTTCTATGATCTTTCTGAGCAATCATTTTCCCTCCCACAAACTTATCAAAGTTACAGTTCCCTGTCACATTAAATGTCTAACTTTTACTTTGGTTGTCTTCTCTTCTCCCCTCCCTGCTATGGTGTTGACATATATTCTCATGGGGTTTGGATAAGACAAAGTGCATGAAGCTTGGCTGAGCACCAAGAGTGATACTAGTGAGAAGTATTACTAGATAGAGAAAGAAAAAACTGATGAGACAGAGAGAGAAGAAAAAGACTGATGAGAGCGGATTCAATATATCTGTCTGGTAGATGAGTTTTGGAGGTTGCTCAGAGGTCTAGATGCTTAGAGGGCTCCAGTGATAAACCCCCTCTCTCAATCTCTCACGTAGGCTGAGTTGAGACGAGTTGAACCCGGAGCTAGCTCCAAGCCTAACTTGGGAAATTTTAAGGATCAACACAAGAGAGCGCTCAACAGTAGATATTAATTGTAATGATATTTGTACTTTGCTCCGTTGAGGGGGGAGGTTTGGGGAGGAGGGGGGGGGGGGGGGGGGCTAGCCATCTACATGTAGGCAGGATTATCTTGGAACCATAACCAGGAGTAGTAAGCTAGTTAGCTTTTTATCGTTTCTGTCCAATAACTGAGGAACAGGGCGATTTAGCCACCAACTTGCCAAAAAGAGCCCCGTAAAATCATAGGAGCCCCCGTAAATAAACATTCTAGTTTAAAGGGATCTAGTAACTTTGTTGACATGTGCAAAAAGTGATGAATGGTTGATGCAATGTATACATTGTTGTTATCTGATATGTCCACAGGGTATTGTGTGAAAATTTCAAGTCAAATGGACGTTGCATGGCCAAGTAATTAGCAAAATGTAAAGTGATATTCACTAACTCACTGCACTCACTTTGTACACGGTTTCAAAACTCCAACAGATATTTTATTATCTGAACACTTCAATCCCATATCTTTTTAACGAAAGGAAAATTTGAAAAACCAAAACCCTGTCCCATGATTTTATTGTTAATACGAATACAACAAGGTACATGTATGAGGGAACCGCTAGAATTCAAATTTGATTTTGAAGATTTGGACAATGTTACTAAGTCCCTTTAACATTTTAGAGTGCTTCTCTTCTCATAAAGCTTGAGAAATAGACCCCTAAAAATTAATTTAATAGTTTTTCCTGAGGAAGTTAATATCCCTCACCGTAACTGGTGATATAGTCCCTCTGGAATTGTAACCCCCCCCCCCAAAAAAAAAGAGAGCATAAGTTGACAAGGACAACAACAAAATAAAGAAATGCATAGAAAGTGCCCCAATTAGCGGTGTGTGCCCCTCCCCCCCGAATCAGTTAGCCCAAACCCCCTTAGTCTACGCTGGTGGAATTGTACGAAGTGTATGGAAATGGCAATGTCAGAATCTCATACGGAACCGGTTTTAAGGTCTTGTTATAAATTGCAATGAGTATGACATGGCTTATGGGAGCTGGTATAGACTACTAGTACAGTACTCTCCGCTTAATGGGGTTGTGTTTTACAAGGGATATTTAACCCATTTAACAGGAGTACCCCTTTAAGTGGTGGAAATTTCCTGAAGAAACATAAGAAATGTTTGTTTAAATCTTACCCGTTTAACAGGAGTACCCCTTTAAATGTTACCTCATTAAGTGGAAACTACTGTACCTCAATACATATTGTACACATTCCTCATAACCACTTCACATCTCTCCCCTCTTCCCAAACAGACTTGGCATTTCCATCATGGCTCACAACTACGCTACATTGTGTATCCTTCTCCTAGATGATGCAATTCTTGTTTTTTTACCAGATTCACTATTTAAAGTCAGATCACTGCCGTAGCGCCAGGGGTTGGGGGGGGGGGGGGGGGGGGGGGGGGGGGGATCATGGGATTCCAAACTAGTCCCAGACCTGCAGGGATTCATGCCCCCCCCCCCCCCCCCCCAGAATTTAACAAAAGCAATAATTAAAATCAGACAAACAAAACAACAACAAAATTTCATTCTTATAATTAAAATGTGTAAAGAAAAAAAAAAATACATGTATGATGTAGGTGTGCCCCCCCCCCCCCCCCCCCCCTAATCTGGTGAGACCACACAGCACACTATGCCACCGAGTCGGATGCTTCCACTCTAACATGCTGCGCTATTTCCATGCCAGATTTAGAAATCACAATTTTGTATTTCTCTTTATAATTATAGCTCGACACCAATCACCATATAGCATGGCACTCTGGCAGGAAGTAGACATCACTATCATGATGTACAGTATTTCAGTGTGAATGATGAATCAACTCTTGACCATATCAATTTTATCATGCATTACAAAAGCCATATTTTTAACACATATCAAAGCATTTAATCAGGGAAAGAAGTACTATCATTCAGTTTATTAGGGTTGGTACAACATATTCATAGTTTGGAATGTTAACATGCGACATATTAATCATTATCCCCACATCACACACACACCTTAATGTTTGACCTCGCACAACACAAAGCGTGATGCAAGCAACGTTAATGCCCGCTAAAAATGTGCGACCACAAAGAGAGGCCGCTAAAACTTGCCATCATTTTCACGTTAAATGTTGGTCAATAGCGTAAAAGGGGGATACATACAAGAATTGAAAGGAGTCTACACAATGATTCCAATGATCCTATACTGGGATGGTAGTAACATTTGATGAAACTTACCAAGAGCGATGGAAGATTGTTCAACAACTCTACTCCGTTTTTCCAGTTTCCTCTTTTGGTGCGTCGCACTGTTCTTATGCAGTTATTAACCTAACCCGCTTTATGTTGCAAACAAGTCGTGTAGTATTATGTGGCACGGTGCGGTGCGGTATTAAAGTTATGCGTGATGAGTTTGACGTTTACAAGTTAACGTTCGGGATCCCGCCACGAAAGAGAGTCAGATGATGATCAAATTATAGAGTCCCATTTCACAAATAACTATAAATATTTGCAAAATTGCCTCTCAAAAGTCTCAATGTATCGTTGTTCCCAAAATGATTCACGGGCTTCTGAATTATTGGGATTAAACTTGCGGTGTTTCCGAACCTTATTGTTCCGACGAGGAGTCGATCGTAGCTTGGACAAAAAAGGAATCAGCCAGCGCGCGCTCAATAATGTTTGATGCCCGTAGCGAGTGTGAGTATGAGTGTATCGCTATACACAACTGTTTATTATAGGCATAACTACGTGTGCATGATGCATACGCCCAACGTGATGTTACCAACCAGTTCACCAATATTCCCTTTGAAGAGCTAAATGATATCCAAGTGTTTCTAAGCTAAAATATTTTGATTCACATAAAAGTATGAAACAAATTTGGTATGAGATGAAAGCTGAGGAATTCACGTTTCCGATTATGTGAGATTCGGCAGCAAATCGCGCGATATAAGAAATTATGTCCACAAGTTTCGCCGGACTTTCGGCCTGCGTTTAGATCCGCTGTCTGGAATCCAACATGGCGCACCGGAGTCTCTCGAGTTTTATTGCAAAGCGATTCGTGTGCGACGTGCGCATGTATAATAGAAACTCAAATCGACCTCATTGAACGGCAAACCCATATGATAGGAATAAAAACAAATCGTAGTAGTTAGTTTGGCATCTCACCATGAAATGGTAGCCTTTGTGTAATTTACTTAACTTAAAACATTATCTAGTTTTAAGAGTAGACGGGATTACATTAATTGGATGAATACATTAGTGACATTTTCTCTGCAGATTTGTTAGCATTTATAACCCACTGCTTTTTCAATCATCATGATATGATTTATTTTCTGCTCGACGGGCTGAGGTCATATAGCCCCAGACAAGGCACTATTAAAGCAGGTTGCTATGAGAGTTATGAACACAATAACAAACATGAAAAAAAAAAACCGGCTTACACAGTATGCCTATTTAGCTTTATATCGCCTGTTATTGGTTGATATATAATATACTTGATAATGATATGTTTTATGATTTTTAAAAAGTATTATGACCACGGAATAAAGTGAACTACTACTTCCAGTTCCTTTCTGTATCTGAATGAGAGGTTTATTACTGTGGAACAGGCGTGTTATATACCGTACATGCAGTGTGTGTATTAGGATTGTGATTGCACTCAAGGCGGGAGATTTATACCTGGAATAATATGATTGTTTCATGATGAGGGAAATATTTTCCTTTCACAAAGTAACCATCGATTGGCATGCAGCAGTGTGATTAAATGGATCTAGTAAATGTGTTGACAAGTGCAAAAAGTGATGAATGGTTGATACAATTTGTTGTGTTGTGATATGATGTCCAGTGAGTATGTGTTATATCACCGAGTTATGAGCGAAGATGCAAAGTGATATTTGCTAACTCATTGCAATGACGTTGTACACAGTCATGACTATCCAGTGGATAGTTAAAAATCCGAACACTTTATCGTAAATATCTCGTAAAAGAACGAAATGGAAATTCGAAAAAACAAAACCTGTCATAATACATACGGTAATTACAACAAGCTATGAGAGAACCACTAGATTTCAAATGAAGTGGGGTGGATTTGGAAATTGTGATTATAAATTATGATCAGGGCCCCGTTGCAGAAAGAGATACAATCGATTGTAAGTTATGATTGATCGTAAGTCAGAAAATTTACGCGTTTCAACCAATCAGATTTGCGCATCTAGAACACGTGATCTGACATACGATTAATAATGTGAACTTGTGAACAATGTGTATTGTTGTGATCAGATAATTATGTCCTCTAAATAATGTGTAAAAAATTACGTTAAATGGATGCAATTGGCAGAGTAATGAGCGAAAATGAAACTGATTGCACTGACTTTGTACACGGCGGCTATGAGTATCCAGTGGATAGTAAGATTTCCGATCACTTCAATCGTAACAATTTTTTTAACGAAAGGGAAATTCGAAAAACAGAAACCCGTCCCATGCTTCTATTGTTAATACAAATACAAGAAGGTATGATAGAAGAACCGCTAGCATTGCTATATTAGGGTTCTAAATAAGATGTTGAGGATTTGGACAATGTTAAAGGGAATTCAGACCGGTATATTAGACGCGTGGATCCATCTTGCGCACTTTTACGCACGATACGTAATCCCCATTGGCTCAGTTATTAGTAGCGATCGCAAACTGTCCCACTTCCGAATACCCGAGTCAAAAATGCATCAAAAATAGTCGCGTTCGGAATGTTTGTACTAGTCGAATGGAGATCTATCAGAGATGTTTACGAGCGAAAATATCACGTAACACGCTTAACCGCAACCGACTTCAAAGTGCAGCTGTTTGATGCTTAGGTGATAGCGTGAGAAATTTGTTTGCTGCATGCAATTTCATTAGAAGGCCTTTGTTCAGATATTTCGAAGCACCTCTCTTCGATCGATCCAACACATATCCTGAGTTAACCTCGAGAGATTACGGTGGAGTCGAGTTGGAATTTGCTGACTACCCATTATAACCCACGCATAATTATAATGCCTTTATTGAGTGCCTTGAAGACTTTCACGAATCATGTCACGGACACATCGATAAGAATAATAAAGGAATGACATTGTTTAATTGCGATCTATCTTTCGAACCTGTATGATATGATATTGCAATAATGAGTGTGAAAGAATTTTGAAGTAAGGAACTATAAATAAGAATGATTCCCCTTAAAGGGATCAATTAAAAGTAACATTGTAAAAATCAATAAAACTTACTTATAATAAATAGAGCTCTGGCAGTTCTCACATATACATCGTTATAATTATTCAGTATTACCAATACAAGCATAAAAAGGTTTTGGTTTTCCAAGTTTCCTTTTCTTTAAAAATATATTTCGGTACTTGAAGTGTAAGGATATTATCCACTGGATAATATAAACTGAGTATAAATTCAGTGCAAAGAATGAGCAAATATCACTCCAAAATCGCTCATTACTTCATCATATAATGACATTCATTCACCATGGAATTGTTACGCATCATTCAGTGGACATATCAAATTACATTTTATCAACCCTTCTTCAGTTTTTGCACATAATAACCCCAGGCTTTAAAGGGACAGGTCCACTTTTACAAAACGTCTGAACAGCTTTCAGTTGACGGATGGGGATCAATATAACACGCAAAAAAAAAATCAGAGCGAACAGCCCTCTAATTTGGATTCTACGAATGAAAAACGAATGCGTCCCTCCATTTAAACTATATATCGGTCAATAAAGGAGTTCAACTGATTTAGCATAATATTACAACAATATAATACTAATTCTCGTAAAGGTATTGTGAAGCCGACATTTGTTAACGTATGTCACGGAAAAAAGATCTCAAAAAGAAAGAATATATAATTACATTAGTCAGTTTAAGCGATGTTTGGGTATTTTGCTTGGTAAACGCTCACACATTAGTACTTATGCGCGAGTCACGTAGCTAGCGCGGGTCACGTAGGGGTCATGCATACCGATCTGGCACTCCGTGAAATCTATGTACGAACTTACTCACCGGCCGAAAATACTTATGTATACCTAATTAACCGACGTCCCTCAGTTTATTCAGTTTTAGGTCTATAACTCCACGAAAAGGAGATTTCAAGCCCTAATTTTTTCAGGCATGCTATTAAATGACATTTCCTTTCATATAAGACAATAACCTCGCAACTTTTGAATTTTGGCTTGTAAAAGTGGATCTCTCCCTTTAAAGTGCTCGCAGGGCTCGCATATGGTATGTCTTGTGAAAATGTCCTGCTTAGTGCTTATGCATCGGTACCCAAAGGGAATTTATACAGCATACATGTACAGTGGGTTGAGAGACCGGCTGTGTGTCCGTCCAAGTCAATCTTTATTTGCATGCTTTTTAATGAAAAAACAGCAACAACGAATTGAAGCAGTAAAATAAGTGTAAATAGTTTGTAAAATAATATGACTTTGTGCATATTTATTCGCTATTGGTATTAATTTTTACAACGTATTCACCCTTTCATCTGGAATAACCCACCATTACTGCATGTTTGCTATTTGTTGGCTCATTTTGTAAGTTGATTATATTTATTACCAGAAAGAATGTGCACATTGTAGTCTAAAATATTCAACATTTTTGATTATATACGGTACTGTATTGAATTGAAATCGGCAATACGTACATTTCATTTCAGATCGGGTGTGCGTGCGTGCAGTGTGTGTGTATGTATCATAGTGCACGTTCGTGCGTGTGTGCTCTACATCATTTGTGTGTGTGTGTGGGTGTGTGTGTGTGTGTGTGTGTGTGTGTGTGTGTGTGTGTGTGTGTGTGTGTGTGTGCGTATGTGTGTGCGTGAGCGTGTGTATGTGTGCGCGTGTGAGTGTGTATGCGTGTGAGTATATGTGTGTGCGCGTGTGTGCATGTGTGTCATGTGCGTGCGTGTGTGTGTGTGTGTGTGTGTGTGTGTGTGTGTGTGTGTGTGTGGACATGTGTCTGTGTGAGCATGTATGTGTGCATGTGTGTGTGTGTGTGTGTGTGTGTGTGTGTGTGTGTGGACATGTGTCAGTGTGAGCATGTATGTGTGCATGTGTGCGTGTGCGTGTCCTCTGTGTTTGGGATATTTATCGAGGTTACATTTCAAGTTCACAGTGTTAAAGTATTCAAATGAGAAAAAAAAACTGTTCTTTTCTTTTCAGAATTGATTCATCATGGATACCTTTTTTAAATCCTTTTATTAAATTGAAAGACCAATCAACCTGTTGCATAACAATCTGACTGAATCACTTTGGTTGCGCTTCACCAGAATAAATATAATATTTGGTTTGTGAAGTTCAAATATGAAATACAATGAAGGGCATATATAATAGGATCTGTCATTATATCAAGATCTAAATGTTAATACAATTTCACTAAAAGGCATTTTCAAGTAACCTGTTTGTTTTTGTTGTTTTTGTTGGATAATGAAATTCCCTCGCAACGTTTGATTTTTGGTT
Source organism: Echinarachnius parma (assembly GCA_037951105.1). Classification (NCBI taxonomy): domain Eukaryota; kingdom Metazoa; phylum Echinodermata; class Echinoidea; order Clypeasteroida; family Echinarachniidae; genus Echinarachnius; species Echinarachnius parma. Next base: position 6,037 of record JBAMJV010008990.1, on the reverse strand, counting down.
CGCAAATTGAGACAGGTTTTGTTATTCTGGCGATTGTTTGTTTATTTTTGGACAGGTACAAATAGCTTTCTGTTCGTTCAATTTCTAGATCATTCTCTGGTTTGTTGTTCACAAATTGCGTATGCCTTTTCGTTTTATATTATTCGACATTTCTAATTTTAGGAATTACGAATCTTTGGAACGAACCATCAAAATAAAATAACGACCAATAGTTAAGTTTCGGTTAAATTATTGTTATCATCATCCCATTTCTGAATTTGGGACGATCCCCAAACATGGCGAGGTTTATTACACGTGTAAAGCATAGTAGCTTTGTCCTACTATGATTAATATACAAGTTCAATTAACAGCTGTATATAATATATAGTTCTCATGCGCATTGTTACTAACCTCTGATTGAAGCATAGCAATTGGAATAGGTTTTGATTAAAGCGAAATAATTCGATTATAAGGTATAATAATTATACCGACGAAAATATTATACTATACCCACTGATTATGTTATTACTTAGTGTACGTCCTATTAGTGAGATAATCATTTACAAAAGATGCACGTATCGCCTAATTTTGCTTTATTCTACATGTATAATGATAACGTACCAGTCATGTTTTACCCGAGTTACGTGTAACAGTTGAATGATCATACACAACAATAACAAAATAACATCATTGTTCGACTTCGCACTGCGTATAAGAAGGCAGGTAGGTCCCTTTACAGTTCGGTATTGAGGTAACAACTCCATGGTTTAGAGATCAATATTACACCACACCCCTAGCCTATGAGTGCACTCTTTGGATCTGTCTTTAATAACACTGAACCGTATATACAGTAAATATTTAAACTGCGAGGCTGGAGTGCTTTGAAAACTATATGGTACATCTACATACTATTCTTAAATATATACAATCAAGTATAGAAAAGGAGTAATATAGGTAACATTATCATACAAACAGTAGAACTCCGTGTATATATAGTGTCTTCAATAGTATAGTGTCTTATTACCATCATTTCATAATTGTGTTACATTACAAAGTTTCCTCTATGATATGAACATGCATGATGTTTGGTATATTGGTATTTGATATGGTAACTGATAGCCTACAAATCATATTCCTCTAGGTACCGCTTTGTATTGCCTCGTTGTCATGTGATTAGTAAGATGGGCAGGTCATAATGATATTAATTGTATGCGCGATGTATGATAGCTATGGCCTGTGTAAAGGTCATGATAAAGGAGCGAAAATGACAAAGAAACATAACATTATACCGTTTTCTGACAAACGCGTAGATATGTTATGAAAAGATACAAACATTATTTTCCTATACAATGATCAAAAAACATTTGTAGTATATATTATATACTTGACCATCAGACAAAGCCTACACGTCGTATAACTACTATATACTTCAACTCAGAATAAACAGTTTAGCATTTGAATCTCTTCCACATTGTACATTTAAATGAGCAATCATGCATGCTAAGTAAGGCAAACTGTAATTTATAATAAAATAAGCATCTCCGTAATGTTGAGTATATTCCAGCACACCATGAGAAGGGTTTGGACAAGGCATTATTACACAGGCACAGCCTGCACAAAAGATGGTATATATTACGTATTTATTTGTTTACAAATGTGCAATGGACGACAAACCATAATAATGTGAATGCAAGGCAACTGTCGAACATCAAACTTGAATCAAATGTGTATATGAATAGTCAATCTCCGGCTACATTGAAATGGTTGACGTAATTTATATCGAAAATAATCACGATTTGAATATTAGCAATGTTGAATGATTGATAGAGAATGTTCTCTAGTAAGAATCAAACACGTTCAGCGTGGAGGGCGGGCATTTTCCATATCAAATGCATGATTTAATGATGATAATTGTAGTGTATATAGGTTAAAAGTATAATGATAAAGTTGTTGTTGCTGCTGTTGTTAATTGTACATCTTATTGTTGTGTTATAAACAAAAACACAACTTCTGATGTCACACTCTAACACAAAACAATTAATATTATTATAATTTCATACGGTATGCAATACATTCAAGTTCAAGTTCGTTTTTATTCCTTTTCATACACAAAGTCTAATGTATCAATCATATAAATAAAGCATTGAAATAGGGAGACTACACAAAAGTAATAAACTTGAAGGCAGTAGCCCCCTTCTAAATAATTATAAAGTATAGCATTTTACACATACAATCATAAGAAAATCATAAACATAAATAAAACAAATAAATAAAACAAAAGTCACATCGTGACACGCAATCACACAACGTGTACAGTACATGTAATGATATTGGCAAACCAATTATTAAAAAAAAAAAAAAAAAAATCATAATTCATTATGCGTCTCATTATGGACTGGTGGAAATGAATACGATGCAGGATGATGATGGTGATGAACTCATCATGATAATACCATATAGGCGTAGGAGGGGGTGGGGGGGGGGGGGGGGGGCTGCTAGAGTTAAAAACTCCCCCTGGGGGTGTTTCACAAATTTCACAAGTTTCACCAGTTTCACAAGTTGAACTTAAATCTAAGTTGGACTTAAACAGTCTGGAAAGCCGTTAGTTTCGTTTAATTTTGTTGTAACAGTCCGTTAAAAAGGCATAAAATGTTGTTTCAAATCGGTGACACGACATATGCTCCGCCGACAATTGCTCCGAAAAATGCGACAATTGCTCCGCGACAAATGCTCCGCGATACTTGCTCCGCCGACATTTGCTCCGACGACAATTGCTCCGCCGACAAATGCTCCGCCGACATTTGCTCCGCCGACAAATGCTCCACCGACATTTGCTCCGCCGACAAATGCTCCGCCGACATTTGCTCCGCCAACAAATGCTCCTCCGACATTTGCTCCGCCGACAATTGCTCCGCCGACAAATGCTCCGAAGATGCGACAATTGCTCCGCCGACAATTACTCCGCCGACAATTGCTCCGCCGACATTTGCTCCGCCGACAATTACTCCGCCGACAAATGCTCCGAAGATGCGACAATTGCTCCGCCGAAAATGCTTCGAATATGCGACAATTGCTTAGCCGACAATTGTTCCGCCGAAATATGCTCCGGAGATACGACATTTGCTCCGGTGACAATTGCTCCGCAGAAATATATGCTCTGAAGATGACAGTACTTCAAATGGTCCAAAAAACAACATAATTATGTTCCTCAACCATAATTGTTCCACCGACATTTACTCCGCTGAAGATTAAACTCTGGAATGAATTCTCATGTACCTTTGGTATGAAGTGCGCTTTTATATGTTACGCGAATCTCTTGTGAAATTGGAGTACAATCGATTCAGTAACCATCGATTCATTCAAATATTTTATTTGGTTGGTTTGTTTGTTTCACGTTTCTTTATACCGGGTGGGGGGGGGGGGGGGGGGGGGGGGCAGTCAAGCCCAGTGTTGTAAGGATGCGTGACCCTGCAGCCTGCATCTAGTAGCAGAAGGGGAGGCGCAATAACACACAACACTGGCTTTAGTTTTTGATGTTACATTGGGGTTCGACTGGAGTCGAACCACGGACCCTCATAGTATCCGAAAATGCTGTGATGAATAGTATACTGTTCCAAGCAATCATCAAGCGAAGGGCATGATACTGGTGTTAAGATCGATCATGAATAGAAAAAAGAAAAGTCTTTATAATCACTGCATTTGTATTACTCAGACTCTTTATGAATCAAGAAATTGTTCCGCATGAGTTCAAAATGTATCCACGTTTTATCAAAATTCAAAGAACGTTATTTTCACCCACTGTTAAATTTTTGGAGTTCCAATTTTGTTTAGATTTGTTCATCGTTCACTGAACAACGAGGGCCCAATTTGTGACACTTCTAAACGCCCCCCCCCCCCCCCACCCCGTAAACGATTAAGGCTGCCTTATTGTCCAACAGAAAAGCACAAACTTCCAATGCATTTTGCATTCGTATAAACGGAAGGATTGGCAGGAAGTAGCAGAAAATTGAAATTCAATAATCTAAGGAATTGAGGGGTCCTCTTACCTCCACAGTGAGGTAAGATGGACACTTCACCCCTTTAGTGACTATGACGTCATATTCCATAAAAAGCAATATGTGATCAATTTTATTGTTAATATGTGAAGAATAGATTGTCTTCTAGACGATGTGAGCTTTATTTAAAGGGGTAGTACAGTTTTTGCTACTTAAGGCTGAACTTTAGTAACCAACCCTGGACAGTTACTTGATAAACTAATGGTTATAACTCCACCATGCTCGAAAGGTATACAAAATTACAAACGACTTAGTAAAACGCCTGTTATCATTAAAAAAGAGCCATTTAAACACAAGAGGGCGCTTTTCTTAAAAGGCATTGGTTTCAACCATTTTCATACAAAATTATGCATGTGGGTGTTTTATTGGAATGATGATTAGATAGAGAGATCATCAACAACTATTCCAAAAATGATTTTGAAATTTTTTGCAAAAAGTGCAAGCATTTTAAAAATATTTTGTTGAAAAAAAATCATCTAATTATTTGGGCATTTGTCTGCGGAGCATTTGGCAGCGGAGCAAATGTCGGCGGAGCAAATGTCGCGGAGCAATTATCGGCGGAGCAAATGTCGCGGAGCAATTGTCGCAGCTTCGGAGCAATTGTCGGCGGAGCAAATGTCGGCGGAGCATTTGTCGGCGGAGCAAATGTCGGCGGAGCATTTGTCGGCGGAGCAATTGTCGGCGGAGCAAATGTCGGCGGAGCATTTGTCGGCGGAGCAAATGTCGGCGGAGCATTTGTCGGCGGAGCAATTGTCGGCGGAGCATTTGTCGGCGGAGCAAATATCGCGGAGCATTTGTCGCGGAGCATTTGTCGCATTTTTCGGAGCAAATGTCGGCGGAGCATATGTCGGCGGAGCATATGTCATGGAACCTTCAAATCATTAATATTTTTTTCATATTATCAAGGAGATTTCATCTTCTTTCATGTAAAATGTATGAAAAGTCTAAAATACTTGCATGTTCGTTAATGAATATATTTAATTCCAAGGCTACGAATGACTTAGGATCTTTGTGAAACACACCCCTGGACATATTCGGGCAAATATCACCCAACATTCGTTAAAAAGCATGTCATATTCGGGGAAACTCATGATCGTATTCCGCAAATTCATATCATATTTGGGCGAAAGTAATTATCATACTCGGTCAAAATCATATCGTATTCGGGTAAACTCATATTATCATAACTGTCATATTCGGGCAAAAGTATTTTATATTCTGGCAAAATCAAGTCATGTTCGGAAAAGTCATAACAAGTATATAATTTTGGGGCGGTTGAATTGTTATCACCCTTTATTTTTTTACTAAAAATAGGAGGATGATGCAGGCCCATAGCCAGGATTTTTAATGTTTGTATTTTATGATGATCGATGTAAATACGTTGTTCGGTTGACAACTCCAAACATGAAACTTCAATTCATTCACTTATTCATTTAATAAATGAATAAGTGAATGAATTGAAGTTTCGTCGCCCCTGGACCCCACCCGTGAGCTCGGTCGCACAAGTGCTTAGGTCAGTTGGTCGAATGTGCATGTGCACGTTAGTGAGAGGAGTAAAACTTAGAACAAACTGACAACGGAGAGTTTGTTACTGTTAGGGACTTTTAGAGCAGAGAAACATAAATAAATTATTCAGTACCACATGTTGAATTTGTACAGAAAACCAATTTGTAATACAAAATAATGTTAGTTTGGTACCTACATGCAGGGTTCATGGATTGTGTCTAGTTGGAGTTGGAAGTGAATATTATATTCCAAGGGTTCAGTAATGCATGTGTAACCATCAACTCCTAGGTAGGACATCATTAGTACAGAGAAAATTAAAAACTTGAAATATATAAAATAATGATATACTCTATCTTTATGGGTCACCTCTGCTTTCTGGGACTTTATATCTGAGTATAGATGGTTGATATTTATTTATGAATAGTCTTGTTTCTGTAAGACTAACTTGTTTATTTTTAGTTGAAGCCTGCAAACTCAAGGTCTGTGTTAGTTTTATG